>JAMKCH010081077.1:0-174206 GCA_023653785.1 Ophioderma brevispina | reverse complement strand
ACGGAATAAACAGTTTATTCCGTTATAGGACAATTCGTAACGTAGTAATACTACTAGAAAAACCTCACAATGTCAAGAAACTCACCCCACAATGTCAAGAAAAGCCCACAATGCTCATTTAAACTCAAAACTAAACCCACAATGTATCAAAAGTACGTACATACTTACATACATAATATTAGTTATCCCCTGTTTGTTCAAGCAATACGGAAAAATACCTATGGTTGGGTGCTGTATCACATGCGGCCGTAATTTATCATTTAGTAGACATGAATATTGAAGTGGTAAGTCTAAAGTAGGTCAGATCTAAATCTGGAATAGCACAGCCAGAGTTAGATCATGTCATGGCCAAGCACTTAGTTTTGGCTTTCCAACTTTCCAATTAAAAACAGGTTCAGTAGGCATAGACCACAGGCCTCTGGCCTAGTCTATGCCTATCTCTAATATCTATGGAGGCCTACAAAGTACAAATCAACAACATAAACTAATTAAGTCATTGTAGACCAGCTTTTCTAATGCCCAAAAAGGCAGCAGTCCTAGGCCAGGCTGTCATGTCAGAGGCACTGCACAGTAGTTGAATTCTGCAGAGTATGCCTGAACACTGCACTCTAGTCTGAGGAAACATTTTAACTCACCTCTTTGAAAGACTTCCTGGTAGTAGTCACCATTTCTCTAAAACACAGGGGAATTTCCAAATTTATTTATACATGAAGAACATAGGAATAAATTACTCTTATCAATGTGTTTTGCATTGCAGCATCACACACAGCCACACAACAGTGTGTTGCAAAAAGGACCATATTGACTCTGCTTCTCAGCAGGGGTTGGCAGAGCAGTCTCTTCCACAGATGCACAAGATCTTTACACATATAGATTTTAATGTATGTAAAGTAGGGGTCTAATACTTGGTGTAATACGGGGTATATTACGTGGTTAGCAAATTTCTACCATGCAATACGGAAATATATTAATTGGCCTGTTAACCAATGAGATTCAAGTATTCATGTCTACTAAATGATAAATACACATACATACATTAACCATTACATCAAACTAAAACCCATGCTAAACCAAACAAACAAATAAAACATACTACAACAAGGACAATGTTTTTTTATACATACCTGGAATTACTTCGTCCTTCATGTTTAAATTATTTTTGTATCATTTATTTGTAGTTTAAAGATTCCGTGGCTCTATGTCAACTAGGAGCTTGGATTCAGGAGACCATCGATAATTTAAAGGTATGGCAAATGCCATTCTGAAGGCATTCTTTTCACAGAATGGACAACGCATGTGAAAGTTGAAAAGATTAACCCAGAATAATGTAAAGTACAACTACCCCAGAGTACAAGACGTTCCCTATTAAATCTTATGTGACTTGTATGTTATAAATTAAAGTATTGTCGGATAGAACTTGGAGAGTGGCGTCACGGTGGGTACGAAAGCAATGATATTGTTTAACATTATAGACCACGGAGTCTAGTGGAAGAATCCACGGGTGCCACCTTGGCACCATTGAGCAATTTGAGTTACTGAAGGTCACATCGTGGATTTAAAACGTCTAAAAATGCTCAATAAAGCTATGAATGTCACCAAATATTTCCTTCAGTCCAAAGGAAGTAAAAAATAGTCAATGGTCAATATAGATGTAGGAGATTATAATTAACCAAAAAAAGTTATAGGTCAAATGGTCAATGGATGACAAATCTTTTGTACCAGGGGTAAATTTTAAAATGTTTAGAGAACATCTGCATTCTCCAATATAGCATCTTGAAAAAAAAAAAAAAAAAAAAAAAAAGTTTGTTATATCAACAGAGCACATATTTAAGGCTATGACGTCATAAATATTTGGCCACATAAATAAAAAAACAGGGTAAGCCTAACCTTTCAGAACCTTCTGCGACCGACGGATAATATGCGGGACGCACTTCTATGGTTCCGTAGAGGTATTTTGAAGATTTGACCCTGTACAAAAGATGTTATCCTTTGACCTGTCTTGACCTACACATTGCACTTTCTTTTTCACTCTTTGGACTTAAAGAGAACACTGGCCACATTTTGAAAATAGTGCGGCCCTAAAGAATTTTAAAATCGATATTTTTGCATGGTTGGGTAAAGCTTTTTTACTCAATACACAAGCCCTCACCCGAAATGAGTTTAAGACCAAATCAGCTCATTATGGGTAAACGGAACGATTTTGTAATTTAGCGTCGACGGCGACGACCGAAATGGCGTTTTAAAACACAGGAACACGCACGCCGTATGAATGTTTCACACGCTATGCACTCTGTTGGACCGGTCTATAACCTTTGTGGTTTAAATCAGTGAGTACGAGTCAAAATATTCATGTCAATATACACATTTGTCTGATGAAAGTTTGGGGGGAAAACTTTAAAAAGTTAGCCTACAAAAAATTACCTGGATATCTTATCCTCATATCAATGTCCCTATCTGTTTTGAGGTATGTTTATTTTTATGTGTAAAATATATCTCTGTTCTTCCAATGGCTAACTATCTATATTTGAGGAGCATGAAGAGAAAATTTAATATTCGTGTTGTAAAATTGTGCCAGGCCGCTTAAGGGGGCACAAGTACCCAAATCACTCCAGTTTGTGTAATGGTAGTTAGTTCGGTAAAAAACAAGGCCTATTTGTGATATTTGGTGTCCTGTGCGAATCAGTTTCCTGTGAGGGTAGCAGGTTCTTGGAGGGGTAGCATGTTATTATAAAATGAGAGCGTATAGCAAGTAGTACTACTCCTTTTAGTAAGAAAAATAGTGACTTTCTATTCATGTGGAATTGATAAAATAGGCCCCGGAAAGATTAGCTAAGAATACCCCTGGTGGAAAACGGGTTTTTTATGTGGCGTAGCGTGCCCCCCGTGACAGCCGAAAATAGCGGGTGGCGCTGTTTTTCACGTGCTCTTATCGTAAAAAGTAATCGGAAGTTGTAAGGTGGAAATTGAAGCTTAATGCAAGTTCATTGTCTTCAGTGAGTCATGCACTGGTGAAACTTATTCAAAATGGTTTACGTGCCTGGTTGGTGGAAAAAGAGTTCCTTTAATCACTTTTTACGTCTTTTCAATGGGGCAATATTGGTACGTGCCCCCCTTAAGGAAAGAATTTGGATTATTCCATAACCTATCGAGGTAGTTAGAAATTTAATCCCTCATGTGACCGGTGACCCCAATAATTCATATTGCCATGGACGCCCAAGTGACACTCGGTGTATTCTTAAATGGTTCTATTCTTTTCAGCAGCAAAAAAAAATAATTGTGGTCTTCAATTATTTTTGGATAAACCACAGCGTACTGAACAACTTTGAACCTAAGAGGCCGGCAACGGTTTGTTTTTTAGTTAGTTAGTTATTAGTAGTGTGTATGAACTATCCGCAAGAAAAAGTTCACACCAAGCAATACTCCCTTTCTGATTCTTGGAGATTTGCCCGAAATCATGCTCCAGGAGCATATATTCAAACTCGTCTCATAGGGGCGCATTCATGATTGTTTGTCCGCTTTATTTCCCGTCTTAAGTTATAGTGAGTAGTATTACAAAAGAACGACGTCCTGCCGGCTCGGATTGCATGGCGTATGTCTGTAGGCGCTCGTCTTGTTATCAAAGGTTCGAGGTTTACGTAACTCCCACTCAGGAACAAAATTTAGTTTTAGTTTACGAATTTTATTTGTTTTAGAGTTGGAGTTGGTGGAACCATAAAAACATCAGAGTTGTGGATTTTGTTTTGTGTAAAGTAGTAGAAAATATTGAATATGGCTGCCTTATGAGATAATAAGACTGCGTCATGGTCCTGGAGCATGAGTTCGGGCCAGAATCTCCGAGGTGCCTCCTTTCTGGCAAGAGCGCGTGGGCATGTAGCATTGTTTGTATAACAGAAATTAAGCACTAAAGATAAAAAGGTACTGGGTTACTGATTGGAATCTAAGAGAGAAAACAGTTTTTTCGCACCCCCCCGCCCCCCAATCCACAAAGGGACAAAAGATCCACTTTTACCTGATTCTTTTTATTTAAGAAAAGTCACAAAAACTATAGAGAAAGGGAAAAATTTGAAATGAAGGCCCGTTCCACTTTTGGTGAGGAGATGTTCAAAAAGTTTCCAAACAAAAAGGACCATGTAGGGGATGGGTACACTTCTACATAGTCCAGGGCCTTGCCCGACAGAACCCGTATACACTTTCTGTTGGGAGAAAGTTGAATGTTGATTTGAGGTAATTAAACATATAGCTTCAAAACCCCACTAGGTGGAAATTCCAAACCCGGGCAAACTCTGTGTACGGCCATATATTCAAAATGGCCACCGGCGGCCATGTTGAAAATATTAAAATGTAATTATCTTCTGGCCCCAGATCAGCTCAACAAGGCGAATGTGAGATGTCTTCATTTCCAGTATTTATCTGACATTTCCAATCCAGTGAGATGGGTTTTAAAGACCTACAACCTTTGGGTGGTTCAGCCACATTTTTCAAAATGGCAACCATTAATTGTAAAATTCTACATACGGGACCAGGGGTAAATTGTCATAAATCGGAAATTTGTAGGATAGAGGGGTGAATAAGGTGTCTTTCACCACTAATCAGGGATTGCCTCATTGAGTGTTAGTGTGGTGAAAGGGGTTTTGCATGGTGTAGGAGGGGTTGGGTGGTAAACCAGAAATCCAAAGTGGCCCGCCCCTACACCAAACCATGTATTCATGGTCTGAATTGGTTCGATATTCACCGTCCCCACCTAAATACTGCTTTCCATAGATTTAATTTAATGCGTGTTGTGAATTTTTTTAAGTCCAGGGGGGTAACAGAAATTCCAAATAGCAACAGTGCTTATTAAATTAAAAATAACATTGAAAAAGAAAAATATTGTAAAATAATTGTAGACGATAAATATTACACCAATGGGAGCTATACACGGGATTTTTTTCCACCATTGCATTTTTCCAATTGTGTACTATAGTTGAATCATTTTATGTGAATATAAGCTTGTTAAATTCTTTGGCCGGACTGTGAATTCAAATACCATACTACATAGGCGTGCGTGTTATAAACAATATCACATGCTTACAGATCCGTGTGCAATCTTGCACCCATTCCAGAGAAGGAACAAGACGTAGAAGAAACTCCCTCAGAGACCCACTTCCGTCCACACGCAGCAGCGTATCTCCTCGTCCAAAACCCAGCACAACATCAAGTCCATCTAGATCAAAATGCGCCATTTTGTGTGGCAGGTCACAGGGTAGAGGGTAAAAGGGCAGAGGGTGCGGGGGGGGAGAATAAGTTCAGGGTTCTGCAGTACAGAACCATGCATTGAAGTTCTTGGAAGGAAAACGATGGAATCTAACAAGCTGGCCATGTATGTTCAGATGGTTGGATCTGAATACTCTTAGGATGTGGTTGCTTGCCAGAATATATTACTGCCATAACAATGTTTTCCAAACAGTTTATCTTTATGGGCCACATCAGGCCAGAAAGAACTCAAGTCCTACCCAAACAAACTCAAATACATTTGATTCATAGAAGCATTGACTCACGTAGATTCCACCTATCAAAGATGGCTATGTGTTCACAGTTTTACTGAAATAACAGATTTCATGTTGGTTTAAACAGAGGCTAATGATATTGAGCTTGACAATAAGTAGAGAAATGTTTAGAAATTGAAATTTGGGGGGACCACTATTGGTTGATAAGATCAGGTTTTGTCACTGAGTTCCAATGAGCCTGAGATATGTATGCTTTTCCATCATAAAATTAATGTTGTAGAAAGTATTGTTTGCAAAGATGGAGACATGGATGTTTGTTAATCTTGGGAGGATCCTCAGGGTTTTGAGGTGAAAGTGGAAGGAAGGGGGAAAGTAGATTTCAAGATGGATAACAAATTTTGTTGTTATGTCATGAGCTGATGAAAGAAGCATGGGGGAGGAACACAAACAATGCCAAGATCAGTTGTTGACTTTCTTTGCATCATTGTTTGGGATTAAGAAATCCCGTATGCTAAAATTGAAATGATTGATATTATGGATTGATGAACGCTGAAGAAGATGACGGTCGATGATAAAAATGATGAAACTAATCCCGATGAGGAGTAACCAATTGCTTTTCAAATCATGTATACCAAAGTTGAATGGTGCAAAAAAAAGACGCCTCTTCATACATTCATTTGGTCACTATATCAGTACGGCAAGTTGTCGCTGCTGTTGAGCTTGTAACAGTCGCAACGTATCGTTTAGTGTGTCAACTGGCGATACTGATGTGAGACGTTTCTAGGCGCCTCCTTGATTGGTTGCCTATACGGCTGTTGAAAAGCTCAGGAAGGCCAGATATCCCATTCGAGTAAACATTACTCAAGATGTCTGACCACGTCACCATGTAAGGTTGTACCAGGAGACAATTGCTCCACCAGGATCAAAAACTAGTTTCTGGGATGAACGTGTCTTTTGTCGCCTGGGGGGGAATAAAAAACCTCATTATTTTGTAAATTACAGAGGTCAAATGGCAAAACCTAATATTGTAAAAAAGTGGGGGGGGGGGCCCCAATGCTAAAACTCAATGTGCAATTTTGGTCACAATCGGGTTTCTAGTTTGAATTTCATGCCAAATATGATAGTAAAATTCATATGGCACTTTTATTTCAGAATCTGGAATAAATTAATAATTACCTAAATATGTTTAGAAAGAAAGGAAACAGTCTGTGCATGGCATTACAGCAAATTATTTATGTTTTGGGTGTCTTTCGAAAAGTTACATATGGGTTTTGTCATGTAAGAGTTTTTACTTACTGATGTTGAGGTTTTGTTTTAAACGTCAAATGCAACATATGAGCGTGAGGTTTTTTCCCGCCAGCGACGATGTAGAGAAGTAATATATGCCTTCAAACAATACTCCTATGTCAAGAGGTCCCACGTCACTCCAAACCAACAATAAGACCTGATCTTCCACCAAATTTCAAAGTTCTGAAGCACTAGATAGTGATGTCTTGACCTAGTTCTTCCCTCACTCGGCTACAAACGGCAAGTTTTCTTCATTTCCTTCATTTCAGGTGTTTAGTCTTCCCAAAGATTGTGGAACAAGATCTGATTTGGTATACTTCAGACATGGAGCAGTTTCCATGTTTGATATATACTGCGCTGTGTCATAATGCGTATGTTGTAGGGTTCTGCCAATGATCCTATTACCTACCTATAACTGAGTATGCAACGGTGTTCTCAGTCAGCTTAAACCTCTCCGTCGGTCTTTTCGCAGGTATTCTGTGATGAGGGTGTCTTCCACACACTCGCTGATACCTTGATGGCTGAGCCAGATAATTTGTTCGACATACACGCCATGATGGGGATGTTCCACTGGGTGAAAATACTGCTAAGTGTGTGGACGATATTTGAGAGGGTCTGGCATGGAAGGCCTTATTGAGACAAGAGTGTTTGGAAAATGAATTTGATTTTGGGAAGGGCAACAAATTTACATCAGATCGGGTCCAGGAAAACAATGGTCTCGGATGTCATCACCTCATTGATATGGGTAGGCGCCTTATTACTGGCTCACACAGCATGGACGTGAGGTAGCTAGCGATGTAATGACATGTGCATTTTAGAAGTTAGGCGGCAGCTCTTGTTGAGGAGAAGAGCATAGTAGTCAAGGAGTGAGAGTTTAGTGAGCTGCTTATTCAAGACATGTTTCAGTGAGAGAGTCGAAAGTCTGAGTATGCCAATATTGGGGATCTTCCCAGCAAATGGTTCCTAAACATTAATAAAGCCACCCTCATCTCTTCTGATCGTGAAGGCAACTGTGCACTGCACATTGCCATTTGGTGAGAAATTCACTTCCCGTCTTTGAGGAGTGGAGCCCTACACTACCTGAAATTTTTTAGGGTTCAATTATACCTTGAAAACAATCAAAACTCCTGCAAATATCATCCAGAAATCTTCGGCAATTGATTGTGTTGCTTTAAAGACCGTGCACGGATGATCTTTAATTGCGTTGGCATGGTTTGGTGGTGGCACCTGGACATGAATCTTGAGTTTAGACTATTCAAGAGGGCTCAAAACAAGGGGCGGAATAGTGGGATAGACACGAAACAGCAGTTTGTGGTTGAATGACAACTCATTTTTCACGAAGTACTTTCTTTAATTTAGAACAACTTGCGAGAGTGACTAAATACAGCCAAGGGACCATAGAGAATCTCAATGTCCATGATCTCGTAGGTAGAAAGGCGGGCATCTCAAGAAAAATGTTGTACTGCTCTAGACTTTTGTTGTTGTCAAGCAAAGGCAATGCCTTCATTATCCAAGCACAGTAATCAAGCTACATAAAAAAACTTCGTCACAAAACAGCTGCTGCTGATGAGGTATCTGTAGGTTTGAGCTTATTTAAGGATTTTGTTAATGGTACTTGTTGCTATAGGAGTTCCGCAAGGAGCGACTCTTGAAATAGAAACAAAAAACTCTCCGCCACGATTCTCAAAAGGAACTGCGGGCACCTGACTCCGCCTAGACTCGACAATTAAATCACCATGTTGGAGAACAAAACTTCTGCTTTTGTTTGTTTCGGAGAAAGACTACTAGCTGTTGCTAGCGTGACCAGCGATATTGTAAAAGTGCGGGGAATGTCGCTGGAGTCGATCTTGCCAACTTCAATCATTTTGAGGGTGATCTTAGCATCAAAACCAGCCAAAAGCAAGTTCTATCCTGAAATTCAGAAACATCTAGCACATGAGGATATTGTGTTTCCACATGGTTTTTTTTTTTCTTTTTTTTTGGATTGCATCTGTCATACTGGATTTCATGTCTAAAATCCGTTAATTCCCAAATTTATTAAAGTTTTCTATTAAAATGTGTCCCTTTGAGGTCCATCTGTTATGTTTTAGTAGGACCAGCCTGTAATGTTGTCTTTTACGCGATTCTGGAAGTTCTGTCAAAAAGGGGACAGAGTGCAGTTAGTGTCCACTGTAAACGGGCCGTTCGACCTTTTAGCTCACCCAAAACCAAATTATGCATGTGTACATGAATTCCATTCATAAGGTTGATCGTATGTAAATGATTCCCACTTCACCCCGGATCCATCCAATCACTGCATCAATGACATGCCGTAGGGATGAGCGATTACCTACCAACCACTGTGTTGCATGAACATTGGCGAGTAGCCCTGTTTTTACACATGTGAAGCTGTTTAGAAGAAATGATCGTTCGGATTCTTTTTTCGCACCGTAGTCACCAATACCTCACATGTGAAGAGAATAAGATTATCTTAGTTTTCAGCTTCTACGAAGAGTATTGGTCTAACATGTTTGTCCATGGCGCCCCTCTTGAAGACGCCCAGGCAATCACTGGTTGATTTTTGCATAGAGTTAGCTAAAATACCCACTCTTTATAAATTAACCATTTTTTTCCGGATTACTTCGGAGATAACTCTATCAAAATAAAATTCACACATGTTATTTATGATAATATATTCGCCAAGTAGAGCTTTCTTACCAAGATAAAATCCTTGAGCACTTTCTTCGCAACGACGTGAGTTTTTCTCATGTCCTATGTGTTAAGCACAGCGTACGCACGACAGGTCATTAGGAATATTGAATTGAAACTGGTGTGCAAAAGGGATATAGGGGAAAATGGGAAAGTAAATGAAAAGCATGAGTGAGAATTGCTATCGTGGCCGCTTGTATTGGGAGCTGTTGTGGATATGGCACTCATAGGCCCAGATGTTCCCAGTACCCAAACAAATGGAACAAGTTGACAACTTACAAAGGCGTTTCGGATCTTGTTGTGCTTGCCACTGAAACACCAGCAGTTCACGCACCAATCATCTCAGGGATTCATTTCAGAGGAGGAAAGTAGTTTCCAACGCAGTTTGTACCGTCTAGTTGGGTCATTTGGAGCTTCTGTGACCGTGGAGAGCAGAGCATCATTTTCAGTGGATTTGAGGACATTTCTGAAGGTTCAATGAACAAATTTAGAGGGGGATCAATCGTGACAAGTGTGGAGGAATAAAGCGACGGGCGGGGAGGAAAAATCATAAACAGAGGCAAAAGTAAAATGCTTGGACCCTGCTTGCCTTACAAGGGATTTTAAAAAAGGTATAGTTTGTCTACTTACAAACTATGTTAGGGAGATTATAACACAAAAATCGTCAAATGTCAAAGTTCAGTACGGAGGTTTTAAAAAAAAAATGGGCTCCTCAAATTGTTCATATTCCTCAGAGGACTGACCAACAAAAACATTTTTGCACCATCTAAAATATTTTTAACAAGGGGGAGATTAAATAGATGGTACAAGTGGGGTTAACATTGTTTGTCATTTATCTTATAAACAAATTACAAATGTGAGTGTCAACTACTTTGTTGCAATTCCTGTGGGAAGGTTAACAAATTTGAGACCATTTTTTTTAATAAAGAAGAGGTGCAATATTAAAGAATTTACAAAAACCTTTTGGTTGATGAACCTTTGACATTTGGACGAATTGTCCTTATGTACACCCCTCGGTAAGCATACCTTGTAGGTAGTACAAACCATACCCTTTTTCAAATCCTTGTAACAAGGGGGGGAAAAAACAATTTTGGTACCGTTGTTTAAACGCAATCCACGCATTTTGAAATTTTGGCCCCTCATTATGATATTGGCCCCCACCCCAATAATATATAAAGTAAAGGAAATATTGATTGTGCTGAGCCGAGAAATGGAGAAGAAGAGGCAGGGTTTAATTGTTGCACTGGGACGGGGTCTTCGAGGTTGTGTTGTGAGCGACTTTTGGTCATATCTAATTGGAACCCGATACAGAGAATCGGGGTCTACGTGAATTGGGGTGGTAGAGGTGTGGCCTCAGAGGATTGATGAACGCAAAAGACACCTACCGTTGCACATTCTGCAGAGAGAGGCTTGGATGTGTTTATGTCGGGTCATAGATTGTAGTTTAAGGTAGCTAAAAAATTGGGACAAAAAACACTGCCAGTACATGTGAGCCTGTGGAAACCATAGGATACACTTGCAGCGATCCCACGACTTTGGGAGAGCTGAAGAAATCAATGAAAAAAAGTTGAGAATATCTCGTTCTTGGTTGGGAATAAAATGGTGCCAGAGGAAGACATGGGACCCCACCCGCTCCCACCGGACGTCAAAAGTCATTCAAGTCCATATTCGGCATCGTTCTTTTTCAGGGGAGAAAAAGGGAGGCGCATAGAGAGGAATAGTCACGCCCTGCAGCAATGATCACGAGGTAGGGGTAGTGAGGAGAAAAAAGGAATGGAGCGGTATGATGAGGTGAAGGAGGAATAATATGTGAAGGTAAAGTTTGTGAAAGAAACTAGAAAATCGAAAAAAAACTTATTGTATGCAACTGTGGTGGCAAGTGAAACACCAAACGCTGGTCCAGGCAAAATGCTAAAAGAAATTGTTGCATAACATTTTTTGTAACACAAGTCGCAAGAATTCAGATGTACAAAATACGCCGTACTGCACACGAAACAACATTCAGGACCTCTCATATTAGCCCCTTACAATCTTGTGTTTTAAAGCCTTCAAATGAGGTGGTGGAAGCACCAAACATGGGTTGACAAATAGTTTTCCATATGTTATGGTACTAGGTTATTACCTAAATGAAATTAAAGGCAGAAAAATTCAAAAGGGGTCCCTATCCCGTGTCCCACTTAGGTAGAACTGATGAAACCCAATTGATTTTTGGGTAACCAATCTATGAGACCTCAGACTTAATTTTAAAAACAAAAAAACCTGGTAACCCCTTTAATCCATGAGAAATTCTTGATTTAAATGGGGCAAGGGACACTTATTAACTCCGGGTAGTCAAATTAGTTACTGAGTTAATACCACGGGAAAATGATTCCACTGGTTGGCTATGGGCCGAATCTGGCTGGGTCATCTGGGAGTTCAGTGACCTATACCTCAGACAAAAAACCCTTGAAACTACTTTCAGTCAATGAGGGAACCATGATTTTGTGGCGTAAAGAACCCCTTATCACCCCGCTACGTCAATTAATTTCCAATAGTATGATCAATTTTTACTGGACCTGATTGGCATGTAAGTTTTTAAAAAATTATGGCGGCCATTGTGAAAAAATGTTGGCTTGAACCAAAGGTTCCTTTAAAGTCTTTAAAAAACCATTTCACTAGATTGGATGGGAAATGCAAGATATACTGGAAAAATGACATCTCATATTCGCCTTTGTAGCTGATAGCGGTGAAACGCACCTGATATGTGAAAGTGGAGGAGGTTGAAAAACAGGGAAGCCAAGGGGCTGCAAAGGGTCGATACCGGATAGTGGAAATAAAAAGGCGTTTGAACACGGCTTTGGAATGGGTAAACAATAGTTTTTTGGGGTTTGAAGCTATATGTCCTATACAGTGACTCAAATCACAACTTCAAATCTCTCGAACAGCAAGTGTTGTACGGGTTGTACGGGCAGGGCCTGGACTAACAAAAAGGGCCATCTTTTTCTAAGTTCCGCACCCCCACCAAAAAAAAAAAAATCATGCGTACGGCCCTGTTTATGGCAAATAACTTTCCAAGGAATATTACGGGTTTTGTGGTTGTATGTAACTTTTACAGGAACCCGGTTTAATGGTGACATCATGTCTTGAAGTGAACGTAGATTTGTTTGAGACCAAGCAGAAGAGTTTTCGTAGTAAGTTGAGCCTGAATTGTGTAAACTTTACCTTGATATAACTGCACTAATAAGAATGGGTTGACAACAATGGAATGAGCCATATACAAATATAAGTGTCCATATTCACCAGAATAATTGAGAAGAAATATTTGAGTAATATCGTTTCAGATATATTACTTCATAGTAACAATAATAATAGAATAAATAATTAATACAATGAAACCTGAACCAGTGATGTTTTAATTTTTCGAAGGAACAGAAGATTTGGCATGTAACTCAGCTTTCGTTCGTATCTGGCTTTGGTTCCGCATGCTGCGTTAAACCATTAACATGTACTGAACACAACGGTCTTGTATGTTCAAAGTTGCTGCTCTTTTAATGCTGCGTAATCGCTACTAACTGCTACTGCTATTACCACCACCACCAAGTAGTACAGAGCACCACCTAACCAGCCGCACCGACAAACAATCCATCAACCACGCAAAATCCTGTTCCTTCCTATTACATCTTCATTTCTCCGTCAGCACCCATTTACCTTGCAAAAAGTGCCCCCCCCCCCCCCCCGTTCCCCAACAACCACAAAACACCACCACCATCACATCACAACAACAACAAACCTCTGCTGCTGCTTGCTACTACTGCGGCTACTCTTCCACGCTCTATACTATACTAACTATCTACTGGTTTTTACCGTTTCCATTCAATAATTTATGTTTTCGTTCTTTACTAGCTCCTCTGAGGAACTGACATACCCATAACAACGGAGAGTACCTTCTTGTTTGACTCCGGAAGTCAATATTTGTAAGTAATATCTACTATAATAAAACCCGTAAATTGTATTAATTTTAGAAAGCGTTTTTTCAAGCGTCATTCATCCTTTAATTTCCTAACTACTTGGTAATGTTTCCTTCATTCATTATCTTTTTTGCACACACCATTTAACGCTCCCATAGATCTGTACTGCTGTCCCCCCCCCCACAAACCCAAAGCGCCACCTATTCCGTTTACGCATCGCTAATTGGCCGGCTATGTCTTAGACATGTCCTACACAAGCGCTGTGTTAAAGGCCCTGCGATTAGCTTGAACAAGGAATGAAACACACGGTTTTCTTCGCGGTACCACCACCGTTGGATATCGTCGAAATCAACGAATCATGTGTCGATCTGATTTAGAAATGGTTCCATCGACAAAAAAGAACCACTTCTCACTAGTTTTTTTAAGCCTGGCGTGTGGCGATGGCATGGATAGCACAACGGAGAATGAGCCTGCTAAAAGGTAATAAAAATTGCCTTGTATGGGATGGTATTTTCCGTGTTGTTTTCGTCTTTTTTTTTTTTTTTTCCAAGAAATAAACCTATATTATAAACATTCAGCTAACTAGACAATTAGTTAGGATATTTTGGTGCGTAATCGTTACATTAGGCCAAGTATTTTGCCAATCTCAGTGTAACGCATGTTAAAATCCAAAAAAACGCTATCTGACAGAGTTTCCCACCCTCAGGCCTACGGCGTCCGGAAGTAAGTATTCTGTCACAGACGCAAAATATATTATCTAAATTAGTACTGCGCGAGAGATTAACGGTATCAGGCCGTCATAGCGAATTGCATGCAATGAAACTAAATCTCAAATATCTCCGGAATACGAAGGGTTCTATGGGAGATTTTTGCTCAGAGGTGTCCGTTACTATGTTTTGTTTTCATGAGCCTATTTATCGTATTGGTCTGAAACCATAGACCCTAGCGAGAAAATGAACGTTTGTGTCGGGGTAGCGTCGGTGCTTCGCAAACATGACAAGTGCACAACGCAATCGCTAACGGGGCCCGCCATCCCTTTTCCCACAATGCCTCTCGGTATTATTTCAGTTTCAGTCTTGAGAATTTGCACCCTGGTTTCAATTTACGCCTTTCAATTTTAGCAAACAGGATATACGTCACTTACCGGCCGAGCCGTACATCTCATTCCAGATAATGACGTGATTTGATAAACTCCCTAGGCATTGGGAGTTTGCCCCAGATTCAACAATGGGAGCGCTGTGTGTCCAAGACGACACTACGTAATGGTGGGTTTGGTATTGTTTTCAGTATTGCTTTGAAGGTGTGGTTTTATTTTTTTAATTATATTAACGTGTATGTGACTATCGCCAAACGAGGCTTTGGGTCAGTCAATAAAGTGAGTTCAGGGCCGTACGCAGATTTTATTTGGGGGGCGGTAACTTTCGAAAAAGTGACTGTTTTTTCGAAAAAGTTCACCTTTGGTAAAAGTGGACCTTAACCAACAATCCACCACAGTGGTGTCAGTGGACAGCGCTCGTCTCATAAGCATAGGTTGTGGGTTCGAGCCCCGCTGTCGCCAATGTGTTGTGCACTTTGGGCAATGCACTTATCCTCGCGTTTGCCTCTCTCTTGCTGCCCTGGAATATAAATGGTTACCGGGGGTTTTGTAAATAAATTGAGTGTCCCCCCATGAGAGAGTGTCCTATCTACTATAATCACGTGTACGGAATAAACCTACCTTGTAGACGAGGCCTTTGGGTAAAGTTGCTGAAACAAATGATGCTACATCACTCCATGGAGAACATAATAATGACGAGAGTGGTAGGACACTCAGTCACGACCCACGGACACTGTATTTATGACACCGCATATGCTGGAATGCAAACCGACTCGCTGGTGCGCGGAGTAGTGGCGCACCACCCACACAACAAAATTATGGAGTCTGGCCCAAACGCCAATTACAGAGTTGGCGCTGCCGCGCGGGGGGACGCACCATTTGCATTTTTGGACGCTAACCCCACTATAAAGTGGGTCCTTTTTTGGACTTTTGTGAACATTTACATAACTTAACCCACCAACAAGTCGACTTTCTTATCATATTTCTCTAAATTTTGGACCTTCTGTTACAAAAATATCAAAGTGAACCTTTTTCCCCTTTTGGTGGATTTGGGGCCGCACCCCCCCGCCCCCCCCCACGTACGGGCCTGAGTGAGTAATATACATTTTACTTCTGAGGACTTTAATGAGACACAGCATTATTTCACCTTGTTTAACAATATGCACTTTTTTAAAATAAACATTTACAAGTTACACACGCGACTACAGATGCTTCCACTAGAATACATCATAAGGAGAAATGAAATGCAACTAATACACCCCAAACTTCTGATTGTGCATATAAGCAATGACACTAGAACTACTAGAAATCAAAACAATTGTCACTCATTTTACTCTGCATCACTTCATGTTAACTGTTTCTTCGTTTTACATAGGAGGTTCGTGTGATAATCACCCGTCCATTTTCATTTTGGGACACCAACTGATTTCTGAAGGTAATTTTGATGGCATAGAGCTAATAGAAAACTATTGCTCTGAAAACATTGAGTATTGGGATTGAGTGTTCATATGGCGTGGTATAATGAGGTGTTGTTACTTTGAATTAGGAATACTGGCCGAATGAAGAATAGCATTACCGGAGAACGGGTCACTTAGCTATCTCTCAGTTTGCTATCTTTATCCAATGTGTGTCACGTGTGCAATTTGTGTATTCTATCCACGCCAAGCAAGAATTACGAGGGTGCCTTGTCGGAAGCCTTACAAACGGGGGGGGGTGGGAGGAGAACTTATCCAGATAGGTACTAAAGCAAATTTACTAAAAGTACAAAAGCTGCATGTATCGCTATGGTATGCTACCATAATAAGCTGTAAACGTGATATCAATTGACGTTTACTACAGAACTTTAGATTGTAAATTTAATCTTAATTTCAGATAAAACCTAGTCGAATCGAACTCGGAGAATCTTTTGTCTTTTTTGTGAGATCTTTTATTGTTGATCTTTTTTACTTAAGTTGTGATTGGAGGTGTTTTTTAAATGCCATAATTTTTGTTCTTGGGAGAGATTTTTAATGTTTTTATCAACAGTAATTAAGAGAAATAAGAACATTAGGAATTAAATTAAACATTTTTTAAAAAGATTATCCGAGATTTTTAGGGAACCGGGCGCTTTTCAATGTTTGACAAAAGCACTATTTTTTGCATGTACACATATCTGATCTCCAAATTAACAAATCACTAACACCCTAAAATACGGCACATTTTTTTTTCGGTTAATGAGCTAGAGTGTATTTTTGACGTGTTCAAGGTCATCTCGGGTACAATTTAGCCAGTGTGCTCAGATTTTTTTTGAAACTGATGTCAATTCTTGGCTCGGGTTTATAGACCGTTTCCACTATCCCAGCCAATGTTGGTGGGACAGGCGAGAAAACAGCTAATCAGAAATTTTTTATTTGGGGTCTTTCGGATTTTGGGTTCTGAAACTATGTCACTTTTGCGGAGAGACCTGAAAATTCTGTTTGGCCACTTTTAAGAGGCCATACAATGCGCGCGGAGAGACTACACCAACGTGTACCATAACTCGTTATAGCAAAGATATTCACACATGCAATTTCCAGTTGGTATGATTTCTTCTTGACAAAACATAGCAGTTTGAATAAAACTGTCTATTATGTACATAATGTTATAAGTAAAATATCTTGAACAATTAAATTACATTGTTCAATCATACCGAGACTTATTTGAAACTTCACTCCATAAATGGTCCAGTTTCGTGACACGATGAAACTGCTCAGAGATTTTTGTTTTAACATCTCTGAGGTAAATTATTTCAACAAAGTACATTTTACTCAGCTCCATAATTGCGAGAGAACTAAAGCTGGAAGTTTTCTGTAAATCAATTGGAATTAAACTTAATTCACTATTGCACTGTTGTTTCTTTCAAGCTGTCAAACAAACTTCCTATGGCTTCACTTTGGCGTTCCCATCGCTTCGTTTTCGTTAAAGGTTCCAAATGAAACGGTGGTCTTACACCAGCTATCTTGACTTTCTTATTTGCGATTTTTTTTCACTCAGCATTTTCCTTTTGAATATCCCGGGATATTATTTTTTTTATAATTCCCTGCAATTGATTCTCCCACCTTATATTTTTTGACAATAATTTGGTGTGTAATGCTTTTACTCAAATCACTGCTGAGGCCATGTTTACTCATGTAAACGTGCAAATCTTGTTTGGCTCAAAATCGGAATCGTCCACACAGGATTTTTAAATCGTCTATCTTCAGCAAAATAGCCACCAAGAAATGCCCTAATTTCAAGTTGAAGTCAGTTATTTGCAGCCTTTTTTCTAAAGAGTTTTAATAAACACAACCAAAAAAGTAACTCCCCACCCCTGAAATTTGTCAAGTTCAAACGATACATAGTTTGCTTCTCTCATGGACGAGTTTTCTGTTTATCCATGTTCAAATGTACCTCATAAGTAGTTGTTGGTACTTTATTTTAGGTCGTGATATTGACGCACTAGCTCGTGAGCCATTGTGGCGGGGAGGTTTGGACTTCAAGCATGGCACTGGACATGGTATTGGACATTATCTCAATATACATGAAGGTATTTAAATTGCTAAATTTGTTAAAGCGATAAACTTAATCAAATTGATATGATTATACAACTTCATATGACTCTTTTGGAGTACTTCGACCTCGTCGACAATTAACCGCACTTTAGTTAAACTTTGGAGTATCATCGCCCTATGTTAGATAGTAGTTGGATTTTATGGAAGAAAGTTAGAAAATAACTTCTTTTATTTTCGCAATAGATCCAATCAACATTGCCAATTATCCTGGAGAAGAACCTATTGAAGTCAACGTCTGTGTTTCCGATGGTAAGCTGAAAGATCTGGCCAATGAAATTATTGTACATGCGTCTGATATGTACTCTGTCCACCTATACTATTAAGTATTGAGTTATCATTATCACCTGTAAAAGTCTCACAATTAATGCCCCCTGCGGGTTCGGGGCTTAGAATAGTCCCGCTGTATCCCTGCATGTCGTAAGAGGCGACTAAAGGGGACCCCTGTGGGTTCAGGGTTTAAAATAGGCCCGCTGTTCCCTACATGTCGTAAAAGGCGATTATAAGGGGCAACTCGTCTAATATTCCAACCTGATGTAGTTTGTACATGTAGTTATATATGGGACTTGTATTATTATAAGACTAGGCGGTCCCCGGGTTTCGCGATCACCTGGCTTGAATGACCCTTGAGTTTCGCATTTTGTTTTTACCTTGAATGACTCCTGATGACCTTTTTTTTAAAATTTGTGGCATCAACAATCGACCCCACCCCTCCAAGTTTCATGTCCATACACCACCGTTTACCCCATTTGACCTTGAATGACCTCTGATGACCTTTGATCCACTAACCAATACAAACTCGATCTTCGGAAGGTCAAGAGGCAACCACCCACCAAGTTTCAGGAACGTGCTACCTCGGTCTCCGAGAAAATAGACGCAGTAAGACACACAGACCACCAGTATTAATATATAGATAAGACTCAAAGTAGTTGAAAAGTGTGTTTTCATGTTTGTGATTGATAAGTATATCTTGTATAATGTGTTATGTTTAAGATCTTTCTCAATTCAAGTAAATATTTTGTCAATTAAGTTAAGCCCATCCATAGAACTTGTATTAGATTTGCCTAAATATTACAATGGTGTAATAATACATCTATTTCAGCGATCATATGTTTCTATGTTTTGATGTGGTTGATTGGCAGTAACTGAGGTTGTTGAAATTGGTCATTCGTGCTGATACATGGAAGGGTGATGAAAATTGTCATCAGTGTGTGATGTGTATGGTAATGATGAACTTATTAGTATAACTCTTGTAATTGTGCTTTTACTGTAGACGTGTTAACCCGGGAGCTAGCACACATTTGTAACACATCTCAAGTACAAAAGGTTTGAGTTATTAAATATGTTGCCAGCCTGACAGAAACCCCTGAAACACGATTCTTAAGTGCTACAAATGGTGCCTTAAGGAGAGGGGGCCCATACAAAGATTGTACAGGGGTCAAATCTTTAAATTGATCCAATTATGTTGAAAAGCACACCACGTTATGTGTCTAACCATAAGGATTCAGAAAAGGTATAGTTTGTAATATGTACAGCCTAAAGTTTCAAAGTTATAGGCTAAAAACAGCAAAAATCAATAATAAGGGTCAATTTCAGTTGTACAGGGGTCAAATTTTAAAGTTGCTCCGATTTGGATAAAAAATGGTGCAAATTATTGGTGGAGTTCATAGGATTAAAATAAGGAATAGTTTTAACTGTCTTAAATGCTTAGTTTCCGATGTAGGGGGCACAGACGGTCAACGTCCATTGCATTCAATGGGGCTTGATCTTGTTTCCCCCTACTTTCTTAAGCAAGCATTTGAGACACTCAAAACTATTCCTTATTTTAATCCTATGAGCTCCACAAATAATTTTGCACCATTTTTTATCCAAATCGGAGCAACTTGAAAATTTGACCCCTGTACAACTGAAATTGACCCTTTTTATTGATTTTTGCCGTTTTTAGCCTATAACTCTGAAACTTTAGGCTGTACATATTACAAACTATACCTTTTCTGAATCCTTATGGTTAGACACATAACATGGTATACTTTTCAACATGATTGGATCAATTTAGAAATTTGACCCCTGTACAATCTTTATCTTGGCCCCCTCTCTTAAGGCACCACTTGCGGCACTTTTAAGCATTTCAGGGGTTTCTGTCAGTCTGTCAACATATTTAATCACTCAAACCTTTTGTACTTGAGATGTGTTACAAATGTGTGCTAGCTCCAGGGCTATGTGTTTTTCACGTGTATTGATGCAATCAATAAGTTTATCCTGTTTGATACATGTACGGGTGATGATCTGGCTCAACCGTGTATGATGTGTATCTTTTGTAGTTGTGCTTTTATTGTAGACGTATGTTTTCTGCATGGGTCATTGCAATCAGTGAGTTGTTTTATACGAAATATGTTTTGTCACCATAGCACAGGATGCGGACATGATCTTTTATTGCTATCCGCATTTTGCTTTTCGTCCAAATTCCTATATTTTCCCAATGATACAAAATTAACAAAAAAACAAATTTTTCTTCATTTTTTCGACGGCTTTAAATAATCCGTATCCAATTATTTCTTTCATATAAACCATGTCAATGGCTTGTTTCCATTTAATTGTCTTCTGACTATTTTTGAGCACCTGAACATAAGCTTCATGGCCGCCATCTTGGCTGTCAATGCCAAATTTTCATTAATTTGCAAGTTTTGTTGCATTTTGAAACCATGGACGAATTTTTTCTTCAACATTTTCAGCCCACAAGTAATTCTATGACAATTATCTTTCATATAATACAAGTTAAATGCTTGTCTTCGACTTAGTTATAATTTTTTGAATAAATGATCGAGCTGTCTATGTACACGAAACCCTGTGATAGGCTTTCTAGGGAGCCTGTATAGTTCTGTCTGGATATTTCTTAATTAGAAATCTATTTTTTTATTCTTCAATATTATAGCTTTAAGGTTTGTTTTGTTAAAATGTTTTACATATTTTATCTTAATGACACAATTGTGTTGAGTTGTCCTTATATCACTCACTCACTCTTAATGCTTGCATTCTTCAACATTGATAACCACGACCTCTTTTATCTGTGTAATAAACAACTTCCTGCGTTGCGTATTCTTTCGCTCGCGGCTTTGACCACGACCTTGACCACGACTAACAGCATAATTAGGCAAGTTGGCATTAATTCGCGCAGATACTGTTTACTGTGCAGTTAACTCCATGTTGGACAGTGTAGGTGCCGTGGTTGACTACATTCTCATATAGGAACATTTTCCCCCAGGAACCACATGTTGTTTTGCAAGGACAGCATTTATTAATTAACCAAATTAAAGCAGCATTGTATTGTTGGGGGGAAGGAGATACCTTATTTTCGAAGTTTGCAAGGACTGCCTCATGTAGCCTCTTTGTAGCTTGTGAAGGACAACAAAAGGTCTATTAGCAGGTTCCAAAACAAACGGTCGTTAGCCAAGGGCGGCGCCAGGGGTTGGAAGCCCCCCCCCCCACCCCGAGTTTCAAAATTCAGGAAGAAAAACAGGAGTTGTTTAACAATAAATTTCGTAAAAATTAAGGGGTTTTTAACTTCTAAAGCGACATGGCAAAGTTGAAAAATAGTGCGCCCTCAGCTTTTTTCAAAATCGAATTTTGCATGGTTGTAAAACTTTGATATACAAAAGCCATCACCCCCGAAATGATTAGACCAAATCAGCATCCTATGGGTTAACAGAACGATTTTATAATTTAAGGTCGCCGGCGACGCTTAATTAAGCAGACGACGCGAAATGGAGTTTAACACAAGAACACGCACGCCATGCATGTTTCCACGCTATGCACACTGTATTTTGACCGGTCTGTCCATAACCTTTGTGGTTTTAATATCAAAAAATAAAAAAAGTAAAAAAAATATTCATTAATATACACATTGTGATTACAAGTTATGGAAAACTTAAAGTTGGCCTACAAATTGCCTTGATGTCTTTATCCTAATATCAATTTCCCGATGGTTTTGGGGTTATGTCTATTTTTATGTTAAATATATCTCTGGTTTCTTCCAATGGCCTAGAATATATTTGAGAGCAAATTTGAAGAAAGAAATTTTATTTGGGGAAAAAGGTGCCAGTGCTCGTATGGAAATTGAAGTAAGTAATCTTGTAATGTTTTGCCCTTCCTATGTGATATTTCGGCCCGTCTATGATTTTACCTGGTAGCAGCTGGGAGATGTACAACATCCCTGTTGGTCATTGAAATGGAGGCATGCCCTTAGGGTTTTTTTTTCCCGGTATGGCATGCCCTGAAGAGTTTTCGGACTTTTCATTTTTTGGGTAGTCTGTGAAGCAAGCGCACATAGGGGAATTGATACAATCTTTAAATTTTTAAAAAAATCTAATTTCTAATTTGTGCTGTGAAGAAACTATACTATTGATTCCCTTTTGCTCATACCCATGTATATCCAATGCCATTTTTTAATGCTATACTGATGAATTGTCCAAGGTAGACAAGGAGTATATTTATGACATATACTGCATTCTCGTTGAGACAGGCTGCAGACCAACAATGGAACTCTTTACACTTGGTTAATTTGAAATATATCCTATACATGTCCCAAATGTAAATGTATAATACTCTTAAATGCATAGGGGTAATTTCACTCTAAAAGAGAGTGACTACACCTATAATATCACAAATTTCGAACCGAAGTATATTTTATCCAATTATATCGTGATAAACAACTTGATATAGAATGCATTTGTTGGCCATCTCCAGGGAAAATAAAAATATAATTATACATCCTTCTACCTGGTCACACATTTGGACCTAACCACCTATAATAATATCGCTCCGATTAACCAAGCCTGGCTTGAAGCAGCTTAGTGGCAAGAGCGTCGTTTCTTGTAATAGGAAGGTCGCCGGTTCGATCAGCGGTCAGAGCACAGTTTATTAAGAGTAATAATATACAGATTTTGCATTGGAGAGCACGAATAATTATTTTTTTTTTTTTTTGTTTTTTTATATATTGTTTATGTTAATTTTTTTTTCAATCTATCTTTGTTAATTTCCCCGTGTTTGGGGAGGAAAAAGTATTCCTTGTTGATATCGGAAAGCGGAATCTGTGATCAAAATTCCAATTAGTTGTGCAAACAATATTCGTTACAAATTGACTTGCAATTTTGCATTGTCTTTTGTTTCTTTTTTTTTTTCTCGCTCTATGTTTTGAAATCCATTGTCTTTCTTATTGAATAGGGTTTCATGGGCATTGTGTATTTATGATTATGTTTTTGTTGTACTGTAAACTTAGGTTGGAAAGAAATCACTTTTTGTGTCTTAGGCTATAAAGCCCCATTTTTCATTCCAGAGTTATTTCCTTTAATATGTTTAATGCAACCATATTGTGAGTTGCTCATTTCCAAAGTTACTTTTCGTGAATAGTTTGATGCAGATATAATGTTGGATTCAAATTAAGAACAACTTTATTTTACATATGATTCTCTAACAGAACCCGGAATTTACCCGGAAAACCAATGAGTTGGATAATTCGTATAGAAGACATCAGTGCAGTTTATTGAGGCGAGTACTGAGGTTAAAAAAATAGTCAAAAATTTTTAATTTTTTAGGTTTTTTCTTTTTTTAAATAATTGTCAATTTATCGAGTTTGAGTGTACTTGCAGATCGGCCCATAAGGAAATGGGTATGTGTGTCGTGTGGTAATAAAACGTCCTTTAATCACTTATTGGACATTGACAGTCAGCTGAAACTGCTCAAAATAATTTTGTATATCAAGCACAAGGCAAACAAACAAAAAATAAAACTTGCCTGGTGACTGTAATTGTAAAGAACCTGTGCCAGCCCGAGCCAATTGCAATCAGTGCGAATTACAATTAAATATTACTGCTTTGACGTTAGATGAATTTGATGACCCAAGAAGGACCTTAAAATATTGGCAAGCGATTGTGGACTAAACCCACAAGTTTCCATAAACATACATGTGCCAATATTTTTCCTGATTGACTCGGAGGAATTTGACAAACGTCAAAATGTAGTTCGATGATAACAAATCCACCAATTTTAATGGACCATACAACAATAAGAATGATTTTACCATTTATGTTCCCATTCGCAAGCCGCGACGGTGGACGGCACTTTTTGTGTGGCGTTCCGGTGACAGCTTTATTTCCCTAACTATGAGTCGCGGGTACGCACATTAAGGATGCATGACATGTTGGAGGTTAGGAGGAAAAAATTAAAATGAATCAGATATTTGAAAATTCTAATTTGTATTTGTAATATTTTCTAATCTTTTTTAATATTCGAGCTCGACACGATGACATCAGACACCGTTGTCCTATATCCATCTGGCATAATTCACTTAAGGATAATACTTAAGTTTAAAAAGTGATATCTTAAGTTTAAAAAACAATCCAACAGGCAAAATGACAACAGCTGGGTCGTTTGTAAGTGCTGAGACAATTCCGGTTTTGACTGAAATGCAAGCTTATTTCAAATACATGCACAGGGAATGCAATATGTAACGTATTTCTTTCAATATGAGGTAATTCGGTATATCCCGTTGTAACTTTCAAGCATAAGTTCAGTTCTTACACGTACATTGAATGGGGAAAATGGCGTCTTCTGGTACCATTGGAACCTAACCTTATCGATTTCAACTGTTTTCAAGAGACAGGTAGGACCATGCGAGTAAATATTAACTAGTCGCCATGAATTAGAGCGCCTTTTTAGAAGTATGTGGACAAAAATTATGTTTGCTTCTCGAAGTCTGTCAGTCTGTCTAACTGCAATTGCCTTTTCAGCCAAACTTATGTTATCACTGGTACAAGCTGTGGATGGGGCTGATGTTCATTATCTGTCCACATGTTGCAAGATGAAGAGAGTTCTTGTGGCGCTTCATTGATGGGTTTTGTAATGGGTACAATGATCCTTCGGCAGGGAGACAAAGGTGTCAGGATTACAGGTCAAAGGGCACCTAGGTTCAGTTGAGGTTAGTGTGTAAAAGATGAAATGATTGCCTACAGAAAAAGGCAGAGTGTTGAGTTGCTCTGAGATCACAATCCCTGCATTTTAGATTCGTATCTACATAAAAGTTTAGACCTTCTGGTAATGAAGTCGGTTACTCTGGGTTTTCACCTCTTAACGTGATCGTCCGACTAATGTGGATGGTGGGCTTTTTGGACAATCCCAAGAGATGGTTGTATCTACAATCTCCGGGCACAAACGACGGTACAAGACCCAGTAACGTGTATAAACACCGTGTCCCGTGACTGTCTACCCCCATCGTCTATTGGGTCGCCATTGATGCTGAGCATCGTTGTTTACAGCACGTACCCAATGGCCTCGTAACAGGTCTCACGGTTTTAACCGTAATGTGCTATGTAGATAGGGACCACTCTCTCATGGGGGACACTCAATTCCTTCCACCGGTATGAAATAGAAATTGAACTAACTTGGAAATGGATCCCAGCGACTTTTGACAAAATGTTAAATATCATGTGCTCTTCAGTCAGTGTTCTAGGGAAACTATCTCCAATTCTTATAAAACTGCT
This sequence comes from Ophioderma brevispina, assembly GCA_023653785.1. NCBI lineage: Eukaryota > Metazoa > Echinodermata > Ophiuroidea > Amphilepidida > Ophiodermatidae > Ophioderma > Ophioderma brevispina. The sequence continues at coordinate 148,601 of JAMKCH010081077.1, read as the reverse complement.
GGTTTGACAAGAAACACCATATGTGACGGTAAAGTCACTTGCTTTTGTTTCTTTCAGTTTGATTGGTACAACGATTATAATAATAAGCGTATCCGCGATGAAGTCGGCCCAGAGTTCTACAGGAACTTGATGACAACAACGCCCGCTTAGAAATGGATGATGTCAAAGACAGGGCCCAATTCATTATGATACAATATTGGCGAATCCATAGTCAGCAAACTAGAGTGGGAGCATCGTCGGTATTTCTGGCATCTAGTGTCATTTTATTGGTTTGTATGGTGGCGTCTACTATTTCGATCGGGTGTACAAAGTTTAAAAACAAACGTAATCTAAATTATTAGAAACGGGGAGGAATTTAAACATACTAGGAAACAGTCGTACTGCACTGGTTACGATGCGGGTACAGGCGTAGTGTCTGCAGTGAAAGTACTTTACGTTTTTTGCCCGATTGCCTTTGCCTCAAATGACAAAGTCCAACAAAAGCTAGCGAATAACTGAAGAGAAACACCACTAGAATTCCAAAGCACAAATGTGATGCTGCTAAGCTGCAATCAATGTTGCCTGCTACGAGTCCAAGCCTTGAAGCGCTTGACACCACATCTTGAAAACAACCATACTTCTGTCTGGAAGGCCCTGAGGGAGATGACTAGCAAGCCGGATACCCCACCTATAAAATCAAGGTGATCGCTAAGTCCTTATGAGGTTCAACAGGTTAGCTTCCATGGCAAACCGGCGGTGAAAGTAGTAAGTTAAGTATAGTCCGCCGAGAGCCCCAGTCTTGCTCCATAGCGACAACTGAACAATTAAGCATGAACCAAGTGCGTTGAAGATTCAACTGAAAACGATGTGCCCTATTCGTTACCGTGTGTAGTCGGAGGTGAGAAACAGAGAACTATATACTTCTTACTGTTCAGAATAACAACCTTGATGAACCTTTCTTCGATCATAAGATAGAGACACCCTTCCCATCCAGACTGGATCTTCACTATAGAGCGCTTCAGAAACTGCCCGAAGAAAGAACGGAACCAAGACACCGGGCCCAGCATAGATTTGGCGGGATTAAATTTGGCGTAAAAAAAAACGGCCGCCATTTTAAACATTATATCCCACTTCCAATATATCCCAATTTCCATCATCCCCTTGAAACCATTATGCAAGCATAAACATGGAACTGTAATGTAACAATACTTAAAGTTTAATGAAACAAAGGTAATAGGTTGTACAAAAAATAAACAGTTCAATGAAACAAGAGTAAATGCTGTACAGCTGTTTCCCAAAATAAATGCAATCCTCTAAGTGGTGCTATAATTTAAAATTAAAAATTTTGAAATTCTGCTTTATTTTAATAAGCCTTTCCGAATTCATTTCTTTCCCATCATGTTCAATTTATCTGAGTTGCTGTCATGGTTTTTAGATACAAAAGTCATGTATACGTAATGTCCAATTTTGATGATGCTAAGTTCGTAGTGCTTATTTTTCCCCTTCGTCGTTCTTTCTTTATCCTACCTCTTGATTTGGTCGATTAACCTCAAGATAACCTGCAACTAAATATTAAACTTTATAAGACAACGATCTTTGAAAATAGGGAAATGTGCTCTGGTCACAATGACATCTGTCATGGTTTGATGTAACTCGAGTTTGATTTTCCGTGGTTACTTTTTGTTTGTTTGTTTTGTTTTTTTTCACTCAAAATGTTACTACCAGAACTAGAAAACGTCGCAACACCCACAATATGTTCATGATTGGTTTTAATTACCTTCAGTGCATTTACATATTCACAGGGATTTGTCAGACATAGCCAAAGTAAAAAAATAAGTTTGGCCCCAGTTGCTAGGTTACTACTCTCAATACTAGGGTGTAGGAAAACCTGAGGCCTCTCAGGCGATAAAATACCATGCGATAAACAACACCGACAATGTTTTAGTAATTTATTTTGGGGGGGGAAAACAATAGACAGGTTAGTACCGGGAGATTTGGTAGTTGAAAGAATTAAATCCATTTGTCAAGGTGACCTGCTTCAATGATCGTAGGCAAACTTGGAATGGGGTAATTTGAGGTAGGGTTGCATAATAGTCTTGTTTGCAAACCAGCGTGAACCGTATAGACAAAAATTCGGTCAGGATATACGAAAGGATATTGTTAAATATCGGTTATATAAAATGTAATAATTCTCAGCAATTTTGAAATTATAGCACCAACGCACGGATTGCATTATTTTGGGACACTCTTAATAACCAAAATATATAGGTTGGTGTTTGTTTCTTATGTGTGTGTGTCTATACAGATACTGTATATGTGTCTTTTTTGGTGCGAACAATATGTCTTTTTTTGTTTTTAGCTTATGTCTAGCAAGTTGATGGATTTTCACAGGTTTTTTTTTCACAGGGATAGTATAGAGGGCTTGGGTATAGTAGACTAATGGGGCGTAGACCAAATAACAAGTGACATAAACAAATCCGTTAGTCCCTTGAAAGGGATAAGACAAAAACCCGTATAAAATTATGATTAAATGATTACACATGACATAAACGCTGTTGCCCAATAAAACTTGCAGCCTTTTCTAAAATGAATAAATGTAAACATCAATTCTCTTTCATATATCAGTGACCAAGTATATGGATAGACTTCAGCAAACCAATAACTAAAAAAGATATTACTAGGGGCCCGGTATGCGGAGCTATTGTTATAGCCATGTGTTACCACATTCACGATTCGGGTTGAGTAACAAAATACCCGTCCTCTTTCACAATAAATTGATAGAACTTACAGTTTTTACATTATTGATTAGGTCGTTGACCTAAGTTTTCTTCTGAAAAGCGGGTAAATTGCAATACAAATGAAGTGAAGCAATGAAGTTACTGGATTTTTAAGTCTGCAACCAGTTGTTAGGTCAAAGCTGGCCCAGCAACATGCTGGCATGATGTTTGTGTTTCTCCTTTCGGAATAATGATGAAAACATGGACAAAGTTAATTGCACAAGCACTATAGAAGCTCAAGAATTATATATTGCAAATCGAGGATAAGATTTTTGCGCTTACGTGATTAAAAAAGACTTCGTCAAAAATAGGAGAGGTGGTAACACGAGTCCTTTGAACCGCAAGACAATATAACAATGGTCCTGCACTCCAGATGCAAGGGTGAAAAGGGATCGGAAGTGTTTTTTACACCGCTTACCGAGGCCGGTATTGAATATCTTTAGCTCCATTGTTTGCTGAAGTCTAGTGTATCTATTGGTCACTGATATTGGGGAAAATAAATTAAACTGACATTTTATTCATTTCCAAGAAAATGTGCCAGTTTTATTTGCGGCAACAGACGGTTATATGATTTTAAATGAATTTACACTTGGTTTCCCCCTAGCCCCTCGATGGGGACCACAAAACAACAGCATAGAAGGACATGCCCCATAGCCTATACACTATGCCATAGTCGATTTTTGCATTTTTAAAATTTATTTTTGTGTGCTGTCCCATCTTATTTAACCCAGTATTATCATCATTATCTATTATTATTATTGTCATTTTCTTCTATTTCTAATATCGTGACGCAATTCACGCCGTAACTAAGCTTAATTAGGCCTAGCTAGATCCCTTATGACAATGGCATTATACCACAAAAAGATAGGCACTGTTTACACATACCGGCTTTTTTTATGCGAAATATTAATCATTCAATAGGTGGCTCCCTTTATGATCCCGCTAAGGTTTGTGATCGCGAAAGTTCAGTGACCACTCCCCTCGGAATTGTCCAGGTATGCCCGCCCGTATGGTGAAGTGAAAATTAACGGGGAGTAGTTATCGCGCCCTCAATTGACCTGCATGATAAAGTGAAATTCTCAACGGTTAGTAGTTATCGCGCCCTCTACCCTCAGCTATTTTTTTATCATTTCTCTTTGCGATAGGCCTACTGGGGGAAAGCCTACTGTGGAAAAGTTTTAAAAAAAGCCACACACACACAATTGGAAAAAAAAAGTAAAAAAAAAAAACAATTGGACTACAGAGTAGTCTACATAGCCTATAGCATTTTTAGTGGTTTTACAAGTCACACAAGCAGAAACGCTGAAGCAGCACACAAAAAGATACACGAAGTGCGTTTGTTCTTAAAAAGCAAATTAAGACGCGTTTGTAAAAGTCACGCAAGCCAAGAGATACATACCTGTGTGTGTGTGTGTGTGTGTGTGCGCGCGCGCGCGCGCGCGCGTGTGTGTGTGTGCGCGAGCATGGATACACAATACCTTATGATGACGTGTTTAAGCATTTGTCCTTGTGGGGACGTTTTAAAAAATTTCAAGTCCCCACAAAAAAATTAACATTATAACCTCTACGCAAATGCAGCTCGAAACCTTGTTTGGTGAAGTTTTAAAATCCACATATTTAAAATCTTGCATTACATTTTACAAAACTTTTACAATTAGTAGCAACACTTGATGGTTTAACACTTTCCAAGAGTGTTTTTATTAAGATACTTCAGAGTGCACTTGTGCTATTGAAAATGAATATTTATCCAACGAGTTTAAATTTGTGTCAATATGCTATGAAAGGGTACATAATAACATATTAAAAGTTACCAACTAAATATATCTGATAAGGGGCGTTTGTGGAGGCATCCACAGTTGGCCGTCGGAGAAGTTATAGTGACTTCTATTAATCAATTATTTCAATCAACGGTTCGATTCATTATCGATGAAAATCTAACAAACACAGGGTGACCTTACACTGTAAAATGTTTAAAAATGTTGTTTGAAAGTTTAACAGTTGTTTAACGGGTGATCTGAACAACGGGTTGTGCATGTATCTTTTATTATCTTTCAACGGGTTATTCGGTTCACCCGTTAAACAACTGTTTATACTTTAAAACAACCTTTTAACAGCATTTTATACAGGGTAACCTTTAAAGTCCACATATGACACGGTGGTGAATATTTTCCACTTAAAATCTGTATATTTAAACAAGATTTTATTTTTTACACTTAATATTTGAAGTACAATGAACATACAGACTGTCCCAATAAAAACTATACAATCAAACTAAAAATTATAAAAAATATAAACTGTGCATTTTTGGCAGATATTTTGACTTAATTTGTTAGACAAGATCCTAAGCTAAATCATCGCTTTTATTCCATCCAAATTGATGGATCCTAAGCGGAGATATTGTCAGTTGAACACAAAGGATAAAATACCACTTGGGCCAGTTTTACCTGAAGGTTCAAGAAACTAAAGGTATAAGGCGTGTAGCATCATTGTGGGATTCAACCCCTTTAAAACAAAAGAATATTGTACAGATCAGAGTGACTGTGTTATCACGCATTGAACTGTAATCATATTATTATTTCAGTGAAAGACACCAGAAATTTATGGTTGTGGATGAAATGGGGGGGACTCATCTCATGGGGGCAATAATCATGAAATTCATGGAAATTTGGGGAATTTAACTCCTGAAACTAATGTAACAGTCATGCAAGTCTGTGAGGGACAATGTGTGGACACACTCTAATGTGGAGGGACAAATTACCCTTCCCCTATTCACCTCTGCCTCCAAGATGCCAGGATGGAATATGATTGAAGAAACAGTGTTCAACAAAGAGCAATAAGGAATGGGGTTGTTCAAAGGTCGCAGTTTACTGTCAAACAAGGGTGTTTTTATGGTTCTACTTCTGCTGAAACATGGAGTAAAGCGGAGACAACACAAACTGTTTGGAATGGAATTCTAATGCTACTGGCTTTCTTAGCAATGCGACATTATAAAGTTATAAATTACAAGAACTCTCCTTTGAAATTTTATTGTTATTTTAATTTTCAATAAAGGTGAAATGTATTGAAGGCGATTTCTCAATGGCAACTTTGTTGAGATCAGGATAAGCCGAAACTGGCCCAACAGTTTTTCAACTGTCTCAAAAATTAGCATACCTCCCGAACCAGACCCCAAAGTACAACAACTAAAAACATCTCATAAAGCTGAAACACTCCTAAAACGAATCAGTAAAACTCGAGTTGAGATGAACTTAAAAGGTTTGGCCGAAAAAAAATAATTTTGATGTATAGTTTTTTTGGGGACAGTCGGTACAAATCTTGTGTACAAAACAAAGTGATTTCACACAAAAATGCAATTAAGATTAAAATGGTTCAAATATTCACAATACTAAATTAGTAGTTTAGGGACTTGTCGTTGGAGATGATGTTGTGTCTTCGTAGTCTTCAGGCGGCACAGGATAATCTGTGCAAAAAAATAAGAGAAATATTATTTACTATCAGACTTCTGAGGTGCCCAAAAAATATTTGTATTGTACAGGTTTGGTAAAAGTCCCCGGGTGACAAACATATCTTTTTAATATGTATAGCATCCGGGCATTTTAGCGAGAACGGACATCATTTGAAAACACGTATCGTTCATACTGGCAGACTGGGTTTATGATCATGTTGATCAAGACTAGAGATGGACTAACAACATGTCAATTTAGGTTTGGTTTTGAGTCAGCCTGATATAAATAATAAGAATAATATTGAATGGCTTTTTTTCGTATGCTACAAGAATATATTGCACTCGGTAGAAAAATGTTGTACTCGTCTTCGGCTCGTACAATATTTTTTTCTAGCTTGTGCAATATATCTGGTATCATACTCAAAGTCATTCAATATTATATAAATAACTCGGTCATCAATAAACAAATTCAAGGTTTATTTGCCCCGGACAAAAAACCAATTTTTACTACCATCAATAATTCATGCTAATATAAAGGTATAGTTTAATGATGAAGAGCAACAAGTCCTACAATATATGTAGTCATCGTGATGGAATTATGCTGCGAGTGCTATAAGCTCTGATTCAAATTTCGATACTCTCTCAGCTACTGTGAAAGGCGCCTGTTGTCGACGTAGTAGATGTCTTTTGGTGGGCTGTGATACGACTGCTTTGTTCCTCATTGATGGATTAGGCTGACATAACCAAAAACGTTATATCATATCACCCATCATTATCCATTATTTTCATCGTCATTCATCATCATCAGCATCCTCCCTCATCATTATCCCTCATCATTATCATCGTCATCGTCATTATCCATCATCATCATCCGTATCGTCGTCATCACACCCATCATCATCAGTATCCTCATCGTCATCATCATCACCACTACCACCATCATCATCACCATCATCACCACCATCATCATCATCCCCATCACCAATTTATCAGCATATCATTGTCACATCCTTCGTCTTCTTTGAACTTGGACATGTTCACCAGGAAAATTAATCCAGAATCCATCGCATCGACATAACCTCATTTTTATTTGAGAAGTAAAAACTTGTAACGTAAACAAAAGGAATTGATTGGAATTACATTGCTGTTAAATCAATTGTTTTACTCGGCTGAACATGGTCATTATATACTGAACCACATCAGCGTAAACAATTGATGTCCCCAATTTACACTTGAGGACACTTGACGCGTGATAGTATTTGCAAAGGGGAGGGGTGGCACATTGTAAGTTTAACAAGGATTTATCAGTATACCTCAAACAACAGAGTAGTAGCCATAAACACAGTCATAAACAAACGTATTTTGTGTTTTTTTTTAACTTGGGAGTCAGAAATGCACTCGCGCAACGCATAAATCGGTAAGAACCATGTCTAGCATGCCTCTATCAACTCTGTTAATATGGGATTTATCTGAAATTGTCACAAAGTAATATAAAATTATACAATTTCTAGCCAAAAGGAAATTGAAGGTGCTTGTTCCGTGATGTTCTCTACTTGATATGAGAGCCTTGCACATAGGCCCCATCAACCGTGGGAAACTAACTTGAGTTTTGATGGCAGAAGCAACAATACATATTGCAAAGCCCTATTCAATAATGTGCTAATATTGATGGTCAAACATTAAAACGGCAGTTTGTTGTTTATATCTTTGGAATGAAATGGATTTGAGGGCTCAAATTTCAGGACGACAATGAGACAAATATACGGCCTGATATTAAAATCCGATGCTACTTTCGGGTAAATCAGACTGGGGTCCCAAAGACGATCAGAACACGCAACTTTAAAAGATAATATTCTCGTAAAAGTTATTATAGTACATTTCGGCAAGACTTCCATATGTACCCCCCTCTCATATATTTACATGCAACATAAAATTTAATTATTTTAGCTGTTTATTCCGTTTTTGATTAAACAAGGCAAAAATTAAAATAAATTTTGTATCATGTAAATATATACGAGGGGTACATATGGAAGTCTTTCCTAGATTTCAAAATGAGTGAGACCTCATTAAAAGTTTTAGGTCTGTTCCATTCACCGTGAGAGGTAAGAGGAATTATTTTTAATGGTCACGGGTATAACAGTTTATGATACTCATACAATATATAGTAATGTAGCTAGTAAATAAATGTTTGACCTAAAATACATTATTTCACATCTAACACAGCTTGGATGTTTCAATTGAAGTAACAGGATGAAAACACCAGCAATTGTTCCATTAAACGTTGCGTTGTTATTTGAACATAACTTACCCTTAACACTGCAACATGTCATTTCCTTATCACAGCATTTGAGAAATAATGAATTTCTTATATCGATGCAGACGTAACACAACTATGTTTTTATTTGGTCATCAAAATGGGCCAACATTGATTAGCGCAAAGCCGATTAGACATCCGGCCAACAATGGTATAAGTCCTATCATTAAAAGACCATTGTATAACTGAATGGATCAGTTTCCAGTAAGCCGATTTGTACAGTAATTTGGTACCATGGTCACTATATGTTTTGTAATGGCAACAAAGGCCTAATCTCTTCATGGCCGGGTATTAAACCCCATATCAATATGGCCCCGTCCAAATATTCAAGGAGTCTAATTTGAAATCTACTATAGCGTGCAGATTTCATACAGTGCAGACGTGTTCATACTTTGCTCCAGGGATCAATGACCCGTATCGTTACCGTATCTTTAAATTTACCAGGAAAACAACTCGAAAATGGGCCGGTCATGTGAGGATTGTAAATCTAAGAAGGGAGTTAAAAACTTCGTCAAGGTGATTTGATGCTTTGCAACGTATGTGAGGTAAAGCGATTTCCATCGTCTTCTGTTCAAGATATGGGAAGGAACTGTCTTTCCAAAGACAAGCCTAGCGTCTCCAACTCCGACAAACCGGCTGCATCACTCACCACGGCAAAGGCATCCTCTCTTGTTCTGGACGCGTACATTCAGCGCATCAACAAGATGGATTTAAACGAACTTTCTCTACTGAACATTCATTGATCTGTACCTGAGATTAGAAATCATGTCGGACATCCTCCCCAAAGAAACTGACTGTACTGAAATCGCTAACTACGCAATTGCGACATCTCCCAAAAATTGACGCACATACCGCCGCCTCGTAAGAATGACAAACTGAGTCACTGAATGGATAATAGCGGATATTCTCCGGGATGCTTATCCCACTCGATAGCTCTGCTCCTCCGTCATCGCCTACCCTAAACAACACCTGCTTTCTCTGAATAAGTACATTTCTTGTATACAGGACTGTCTTTTTCAACACCTTGAAACGAGAGAGAGGGGTTTAGAATGCAATCTTAATTGCCAGAAATCTACCATAGAGCGTGTGTTAATAAGAAAGGAACTGGAAAGCCAGCTGTCTGGATATGCCCTGCCTGCAAAAACATTTCGTGAACTGTACAGTGCTAAAGGAGAAAAGAACATACCAAGAGAAGGAAATAGCGAACCAACGCGAGGAGAACACGACATGTTTAACTTGATCTGCGAGCAAAGGGAGACCATTACAAGTCTGCAACAACGACTTAGCCCCGCCGAATTGTGAAGAAACGCCCGAGCACAGCGAAGAGAGGACTCAAAACAAAGCATCAGAGGCTAGGGGTGACAACGGCACTGTTGATTCGCATCACCTGAGCCCACCAAACAATCGCGATGTGAGGAAGCTGGTTTCATGTAAACAGACGTTGCTTATTGGGGGACTAAATCCTACGATATCAAGGAGAAGGGACTTTCCCATCAAAGGTGAAATGTCTGGCAGGTGGAAAGTATCCGGAATTCGCGAGGTTTTGAAAGCAACAGATTGGAGAAGTTATGATCAAGTAATAATTCATGTTAGGAAACAATGACCCTTTTTTTATGCCGACAACCACAAGCAAGAGCGGGCAATCGCTGAATACAAAAACATGGTACAGGAGGTAAACTCGCGCGTTCCACAAGTTAAAGTGGCGATATCTACAATTTGCCCCCGAAGTGATAAAGCCCAGCATCAGGAAAGAGTAAAACAAACTCAATGTCGCGGTAGGAAAGTTGCCAGGACATTCTTGCACATGATTGACAATGACACTAGCTTCAAGGTGAATGGCTCGCTTGATCAAGCCTTAGTTGACAGGAAAGGCCTACATCTAACCAAGGTGGGCACTAGCGCCTCCGCCACAACATCAATAATGGTGGACATTATCCCAGCTCGCGGATATGCTAAATCTACCCCGACCACCCCCAAAGTAACGAAGGTAACACGGCAGGCAAACACACTCAAAGCCCTACCGAAGCACGCGAACGTCAAGGGGTAAGCCATATCAACACCCGTAACGACAACCGAGACCAAAGGGGTTAAATCGCCGGATCATCGACAACATGCAACTCCCGCTCGCAATGGAAATCGCCCCCGTTGTATTTTCTGCGGAGAAGAGAACCATGTGAAGAAAACCTGTCGTCATGGTAAGCCAATAAGATGCTTCTCCTGTAATGTCTGGACTGAAAGCACACATGGACATTTGCAAGAATGATTGTAGGCCATGAAGACGGTGCCGTTGAACTGATTAATGACCAAGGCACATACACATACTCTAATTTTGTCATTGTTTAATGCTTTTCGGGTCTCTCTGATGAAATAAATAATGTTACGGATTATGTAAATATGAATTCTTTACCAAATGATATATCAACTTCGTTACTAGAAACATATCCGTGATTGTATGTCTTCTAAAAAAAACGTAAGACTACCAAAAGAAAGGTCGCCACAGAAGAGGTAAGAGAGGTCGCAAGAAAATAAGGATTCGAAGTGTAATTCGTATCGGGGTTAAACAGGATTAAACAAGCATGTATGAAATTCCTAATCATTCGCAATGAAAAACTTGATATAATGGGTTTCGTTGAAACGTTCCTTAAATATGATGAGAATATTGATGTCAGTGGCTTTAAAGGGTGGGTAAAAATAGAGCGGAGAAAGGAGGTGGCGGTATTGGTTTTCTTGTCTCTGAAAGTAGATATCATCGACGACGGATCTTTTCACATTCAAACATGATGATTTGAAAAGGATCTGGATTAAAGTTACATGCTAATAATTCGTTTTATAAATGTTGCGGTCGTAATTCCAGTAGAGGGCACGATCCCGTTTTGACGACGAGATTTACAACCAGATTCTTCAGAAGTCATTCTATTGATGAAAGTAATACTGATAACGATGATAACGTGCTTATCTTGGAGATTTTAATGCGAGAATTGGCGATGTCATCCCGTTTGGTGACCCTGTTCGTAATTCTAACGGTGAAAAAGTTTCTTAGTTTTGTGATGACGCAAATTTTACATTATGAATTGCTCTCGCAAATGTACGGAAAAATCACTTCGGTCCGCCAAGGAACTTGTCTAGTACTATTGATTATGTGTTGGCTTCCAATGAATAGAAAGAATCAAACTACTGATAGTATATTGATGAGGATCGTGTTTTAAATATTGGTAGCGACCACAATATGATTGTTATAGCATGGTGTTTATGATAAATGTATTGAACGTGCTAATTGTAAAGTGATAGGGTTTACTTGGATATAAAGAAGGATCAAGATATAGCGGATCTCCAAAACAAGCTCAATGGGCCGAATTGCAAATTGGGATGCTAAATACTGTTATGAGCCAGACTCTCTTGGAGTTTTGGAATCTAAGCTCATGATGTCGCCACCGACACAATAGGTGTGAAAACTTCCAAGGGTAAGAAGCACCCCTGGTGGGATGGCTCTATTGATAGGGCCATTAAAGACAGGAAACGCAGCTGCCAAGCTCATCGTAAGTGGTCCACTTCAGGTTCCGATTATTAAAGAGGTAGGAGATAAGCGTTGGGAGGAGGATTACGTTGCTAAGAAGAACCACGCTAAACAACTCATTAAAGAGCGCATAGCAAAAATCATCAGCTCCGAGGAGTTGACCGCTAATCGAGTATCGCTCAAAGTGGAGGGCCTTCTCAAGGTGACTTTTTGGCGTGAATTACGGGGACCAAAAGGTAACGATCGGATTAATTGTCTAAAGCTCCCAAACTTCAAATGAAACTACCAATGACAGAAAAAGTTATGAACCAAAACCATCATGCAGTATTTCCACACCCTGGTAAGATGAATGATTGTTTGCAAAAGGATCATCACTCTTCAAGGGTTAAAGCTCATGTTATGAACTTGCGTGCAACAAAGATCATAATACAAGTGAGTCTGAGAAGAACGATGATTCTTAACGGACATTTGAAATTTGCTTAAAATGAGTGATAGAAGCACTTGGGCAGGCGGAGTTAAATAAGTCACCCGGTGTTGATAGCATTTACCCAATGAGCTTCTAAACATGGGGGAATGGTTTGAATAATTCTTGCTTCTTTCTTTCGCGCCAATTGATTTGAATGATTGCACCTCGCGATGGAACAAAGGAATTATCGTCCCAATTTACAAAAAGGCAACAAAACCGATCTTAAAATTACCCCCCATGCATACCCTCACATCGTGTGTTTTCAAAAGTGTTCAACCGTATTCATATCCAAAATCTTTTCTAGTTTTGTTGGAAATCACCAAATGCTTCGGAAGTCAGGGGCTCAGGAAAAAAATTTTTAGCTAGTAGTATTAATTTATTCAACATATCATATCGTACGTTACGGAATGTATAATACAGTATATTATATAATAATACATAATACATGAGGAATCATTTATAAACTGTAAAGACGAACAGGGGCGGAATATGATATGCTAGGACCAGTAATGGACAACCGAAGGGCTATAGTATTAATGGCCCTGGGATCCATGAAGTTAAAATATATTTCAAGTACAATAATTACAAAATTACAATAATGACACTCAAGTAAGGGATGATGTAAAAATATTACAGAGGTAGAATACATAACAAGAAAACAAACAATAATTAACCTAAACAAACACTTAACGGGAATACGGGGTACGGGAATTTGGACACCCTAAAAAATGAAGACAGATTTTCAAAATATCTTGCTGAGGTTGTAATACAATAGCATAATGAGGAAGCAGAGGATGAAGAGGTAGCGGTTGAAGAAAGAGTAAGGAGAAGAGAAAGAAATGAGATGAAGAATGAAGTGAGGAGATAAAAAGGACACGGAGTCAATATTGTAATAAATGTACTTATCTTGCAAAAAATTATAGATTTGAAGATCACATCTTCACATTAAAAAGTGTCGCGGCCACCAGACTTGCTGAGGGCAAGCAAACTTTTCTAGCCTTCCTGGACTTCCGAAAGGCATTTGATACTGTCTGGAGAGACGGTTTATTATCGCTTGCATGGAAATTGGGTATTCGAGGTAAAATGTGGCAGATTGTTAATTGCTTATATAAAAAGTTTGAATGTATGGTGAAATTTGGCGATCTCGAAACAGATTGCTTTGATATCAATAACGGGGTCAAACAAGGTTGTGTGTTGTCCCCCATTCTTTTTGCATTTATATTAACGAATTAAATAATCTTATTAAAAGGGAAAATGTCGGGGTCAGAATTTTCAATGTCCCAATGGGTTGTTTCATCTGGGCGTATTATGTCGTCTTAGGCAGACACGAAAATGATCTCCAAAGGCTCCTTGATATTGCCACCCGCTTCTCCAGTACGTGGAAGTTAGATTTTAATTATGAAAAATCAAAAGTCCTTGTGATTGGCAAGCGTATCAATATCCACAAGTTTTGGAAGCTTGGTGACCAATATATCTCTGAATGTGAAACCTATAAATATTTGGGCGTTCATATTTCGAGAACTTTATCTGACCATCACTTTTAATGAAATTATTAATAAGGGTAATCGACTAATCGCATACATTAAGTCGATTATTAATAGTCACGATAATTATAATCGTGTTTACTATGGGGACATACTCTGGAAGACGCTGGCCTTGCCTAGCATTAATTATGCATGTTCAGTGTGGACCGCGAGCGACTCCGATACTAAGCGGATTGAAAATCTGCAACTCCAAATGGCAAGCTCCTCGTAACACCGCTGGGGTAGCTCTTTATGGGGATTTAGGTTGGTACCCTACTCAAATCTATTCACGATGAGCAAACGTATTAAGTACTTCTCACGTTCTACTAAATCTTGAATATGCATAGATGGCCAAAACTTATGATCAACACTTATTTAATTTGATTGCGATGTTGATCGTATCCGTTTCAGATGAATGATTCAGTTTAAAGACGCCCTTAGGTAGTAAATGCAGCATGATCAACTACTTTCCGCGCGTCAATCTCCTGAAAGTCACACTGGGTCCACACATTTTAAATGTCATAATAAAACCATTGGAAAAAGACTGGTATATGAAAGGGGCCCCAGTGCCAAAAGTCATCGCTTCAGGACTACGTCAATATTAAAACCGGCATTTGTATGGAAAGATTTATGATATAATGATTTCTAATGAGAGTTCCCTAAATTCAAAGCTAGGGATCTAATACTTGCCACTTGATCAAGGTTGAGAACACTGGTCAAATTAGTAATAATGTTGAGGGTAAATTGGCCAATTAGTAACTGAGTCTGCTGAAGACATGCGTCACTTTTTATTTATATGTAGGTCCTTTAACTACTATAGAAATGGAGGAATACAGAAACTCGAGGATAACCTGTGCACAAATGGTTACCATAACGTGTGGCTCCTTTTCATGTCAGGGGACCTTAACACAAAGTTGTACATCTGTGACCAATACACAAAACTTTTGTTTGCAAGAAGCAAACCCCAGGTCAATCTCGACACATTTTGTAAGACTCTCCTCAAGCGTGCTTGGGCACAAAGGAATGATATCATTAGCCATAGCAGTGAATTGCATTTTTGTTGTATATGATAGTTTTCTTTATGTATTTTTATTAACTTTTCATGCTGCACTCTGTTTGCGTGTACGTATGAGTATATGCAGGTGTGAGCACGTGTGTGACATATCTGCTGGGGTTCGTGTGTGTTTGCATTAAATTGCCTGGGTTGGTTGCACGGTTCCATTCATGCTTGTGTAGTTGTAGGGCTTGTACCTTCGAATGCAGGTGCGAGTTTGTGTTTCGGTGAGTGTATTTGATGTGGGTGTAAGAGAGAGTGTGTGTGGTGTGTGTGTGTGTGTGTGTGGTGTGTGTGTGTGTGTGGACGTGTGGAAGAGTTTTTACGTTTGCGCGTACTTTCGTTGTGAGAGTGAATGGGAGTGTTTGGGGAAATTGGGTAAGTCACACATACATTGTAGTAATTTGTAATTAGTGATATATATTATTTATTTTCATTTTTACTTTTGTAATCAGCTTTCGTTGTGTATCTTTTTATATGAACGCACCGCTGGTTAGGCGGGTGCCACTGTTTGAAAAGTGTATGTTCAAATAAATAAATAAAAATAGCTCTCACGTTTTGACTCCGTTTTCGAGGGACACAGTGTATAATATCATCAAAATGATAAAGCTTTACCTTCTTCTGTTGTGGCGCACTTCGGACAACAAGTTACGGTTACCATTCGTTTGCGGATGTCGGGGTTGAGAACACAGTGGAAGAAAAAGAGACTAAATCCCTGCAGTGAGTTGACTATGGCGAACATGTAGCTGAAGATAAGATCGAATTGCCCACTGCAAAGATGCCTAGGATCCACGTTCAAACCAAAGGAAAAAGTGATGCTAACCGAAATATACAAAATCATAGCTGTTAGCATTTTAATAGGGAGTAGAAGAAAGCAAATAGGTATTTATCAATTAGCAGTATTAAGTCAAAGCAAAAAAAAAACAAGGGGGGGAGGAAATGGCCCAATTAGCCTAAAAAACACAAAGGAGGTCGATCGAGATTTTGAACATCCAATAAACACAGCGTTACCCTTTGCTCGGTCGCTCGGGCAACCAAATCATATTATTTTGCCGGATATGAGGCACGCAAAGAATTAAGGAACGGTTAAAAATGTTTTTCTGAGGTACACGAAGTGTGCGAATAAATTTTATTACAATGGTCATTCTATCTCAGATCTCAGATAATTCGATATTGTATTCACCATCATGAATTCTAGTAAGAACTTCACCCAGCAGGGTATACAGGGTGGTCACAAAGGAAATCTACTTTCGACAGATGTAAGCCTCTTTTATACTTTCCCAATTCTTTCAAACCACTTTGGTTTATTAGTGGTTAAAAATATCAAAGAAACTGTCGCAAGAATAAGGTTTTGTTCGAATACACAGATGAAAATCTACATAGCAAAGTTTTCTCAATGCGGCGATATGCATGTTAAACAACAACACCTACTTCTACTACTACACTTACTACCCACTGGCCCAAAAGTATTTCAAATGCGGAAAGCATTTATATTCAAAAATTGATTTAAAACTGTACCAGGAGTTCCTGATTATACATTACGTAATCCTTGTCAAAGTTGTACTTTTCAAACAGATGCTGCTTCCAAGAATTAAGTAGTACGAAAAATGTTTAATTTGATTGTCATGATTCCTAAATATGGCGGGTTAAAGGAACTGCCTAATGATAACTTGGCGATTGTGCTCCAGAAGAAATACAGGCACAGGAACGTCAAAAAGGCTTTAAAATAGTCGCTAATTGACATTTACGGGTTTGTCATGGTCTACTCTAAATGTTTAGGGCGAAAATGAAAATTCAGTGTGGACTGAAAATGAGATAATGCCAATATAAGATGGGAGCACGTTCATCACCGTTGGACTCGGGAAATTCAATGGCAAGAAAGAGGTCGCGTGTTAAATTTAAAATAACTTATTAGTCGCACCGCTGACATTGTGCTGTTTGTCATGCAATGTGAAACGGGTAATTAGACATGATTTACGTAAACCACGTGAGTTATCATTCGAATTGCATTGAATTTTTCGAAGACCACTGTCTTCCATTGACTTTATCTCGTTTCCGGTCCACATAACCACTATGATTTTCTCCCATAAACATTTGAAGTAAACCCTATTGAACCCGTACAATTCATTAAGCGGCTGTTTTGAAGCCATTTTCTTTTGGTTTCGTGTCTGTATTCCTTCTGGAGTGGAATCAGCAAGTTATCGTTCGCTGTTCCTTTAATCCGCCATATTTAGGGAACATAACAATCAAATTAAAAGTTTTTTCACCATCTTGGATTCTGGGAATAGCATCTGTGTGAAAACCACAACTTTGGAATTTAATACGTATGTGTGGTCAAGAATCCACGGTATAATTTGAAATTAATTGGTGATTATGAATTTCCTTTTCTGCATGTTGCAATACTTTTAGCCAGTGTGTGTATTACTATAATACTCATTAATAGTAATAATAATAATAGTAATAATAATAATAATAATAATAACCAGTTTTCATATAGCGCTTAATCCCCGTAAACAGGCTAAAATTTTCACTTACCTCAACGAGGCTCTGAGTTGGGCCGCAAGGTTGAAGTTGTCGGATTTGCTTATTTTGCGCTTTCGCATTTGGCATAATTGTCTGGATACCATTACGAATACAAAGGAATTGAATAAAAGAATAAGGCACACCGGAGCTAGGAAAGCTGAGTAGAATGGTATCCTGGACAACCAACATCTGTAAATTAAAAAGTGGTATCGTATAATCGTTAGACCTTAACCTTTTAAAATTGCGATATATTGAATTTGAATAAGTCCATATTAGCAAAAAGATGCGCTTATTATCTTGTAACAATAATCACGCATGAAACGAAGATGTCTCTTGTAAATCAAAAACTTGTGCTTTATATCAAACTGCTACTTACATTCCGTTATGATACCCGTAATTGTGTATATCAAAACCAGCGGTAAATGCTATGGCAACGATGGGCAAGCCTGTAAGCATGGTAAGAAAAAGACGGGAGTTAAGGCACACTATACAAGAGACGTATGTTTATGAAAAGCTTTAAGTACTGAAAAAATTAAGGACTATAAACTTGTTTCGGGAGACCTGACATGTGAAACACTGATTGCACCTAAGCGAGGCTTAGAATTGTGCATACTCAAGCGTGGTACAAGACGTACAAAAGATCGGGCTATATGCCCAACCCAGTAATGGCGGATAGTCTATCACGAGTAGGATTTGCCTGTAAGACTCTGTAATTTATGACACAGGTGTATTTACACGCCGTCAAAAGTTGTTTGATGCTTGTCATACTTTTAAACCCACTTTGACTGTTTTCTCTCTCTTTGAGAAAAGGCGATTACGTAGGTACACCACATTATTTATGTCGTGCCAAGTTTGACCATGATCATGATGAACTTTGACCTTTGAACTTTGAGCTTTTTATTTTCCATATTATCAAAAATCATAATACAATATTACATAATATATCAAAACAATATTAATTAAACGATCGATAATATGGAGGGGGCGTCAAAAAGGCCACACAGGCCAGAAGTGGACGTCCCTAACCTAAAACATACAATACTAAATGAACAGTCAACCAACAATACATGTAATCAATATTATTTAAAATTAATGGCAGAATAAAGATAAATTACTACAAATTAGCATAGGTTTGAAGAAAAGTATCCTTGAGTAATTATTTAAATGTCTTTATGGTTTTTGCTGTTTTTATATTCAAAGATAACTTATTCCAGAGAGCAGGACCCTTTGAACGAATACCTCTGGATGCAAAATCAGTTCTGTTTCTAGCAATTAAAAGATAGAATGCATTTCTGGTTTGGTGGCTATGAATTTACTATGCATATAGGCCTATACAAAAATATTGTTAATATGCCATGAATACAAAAATCATAGCCAATTGAGTACACTAATATTTACTAAACATCTAGTAAGTATTACTTGTAAACATTTAAAGATCACGCGTTTTGACAAAATAAGGAAAATATCACTGTTTTTGACATCTCTAATAGTTCAGAAGTTTAATTTCCAACTCTGCCTTCCATTGCCAAACCATCAGAGCAATGCTCTTATGAGGATCCTGGTTCTTCGAAGACCACAAAATCCATCCCTGATGCGCTGCTAAGTGACTATCTTAAACAAGAAAACATTGCGCTAACCAGAGGATAGACTGAGGATGATGAAAGTCACTGGATAAAACAATACCTACCTATTTTAGTATAATGTTTAATTGCTATAGCAAACTAAAAACAATGAAAAACAAAAAGAGGAATCAGGGAAAATTAAGAGTTGAAGGAATTTTATTCAACTTTTCAAGTTGAAGCTGCTTTAACGATCTTTGACAAACTTGGAATGGGGTCATTTGGGGTATAGCAGAGCAGATTCGTGACAACTTGTGCATTTGATGCTAAAACTCTGAAATTTGGCACAGAGTTAGGGCACATCCAAAGAGAGATTTATGGCTGAGCGGCATCGCAGATTTCTCCTGTTTCACGGTAAGGTGGCAGTGAAAGGTTACATAAGAGGGTCGTACTTTTGTTGTTTATAATACATTAAATCGTTCATCTGGTTATAAATGGTTCCGCATCTTGTAATGAGCTTTATATAGCAGTGCGTAATCCCCACATAAGAAAAGGCAACCGTAACAGCGAAATTTAACGGTAATGTTATTTTATTACTCGGCCATCGTGCGTTGAAAGGATGGCAATGACATGCAGATTGCTCAAATAAAGGCAGTTAAGAAATGTCAAAAAATAGCATAAGCTGATATTGACATGATAGGTTAGGTTAGTGTAAACTGTGAACTCTTCCAGAAAAATTGTATCGAAACTAGGAAGTGAAAATTGGGGAATCAGCGTTACTTCAAAAACTTACCCCATCCAAAAATGCACATCTTCAGGACATAATGATTGTAGTGGCTTTCAAATACTTTAACCAATGCCATGTACATATCAAACGCTTCCAACGCCATCCATATCATGGCCGAAAGCAGAAGATAATGTAGGATCATTGCCATGACAATACAAAGTGCAGCGGGCCCATCGTTGTCAGCTACCAAGGAGCCACAGATAAAGAAAAAATTCACGAGCATAAGGGAAACCACTAGATTGAGAAGAATCTTGGTTCGTTTGTCACGCCTTCCAGATCTGAAAGATCAAAAATGTTTTACGTATGAAAATATATCAACCATGATCTTACATTAACAGGCTACGGCAAAATGGAAAATTATAAATAAGCCTACACAGCTTTTGTGCTAAATAACTGGATTCTTATAAAGGAAGATCTTTTTCTTAATTTCTACGTAATGTCAAACTGTTTACGAGATGTTGTTTTAACACCTAAATGACCAAAGGGGTTCATACGGACACCTTTTCCCTTCATCCCCGATTGTATTGTCGTTTTAATTAACTTGTTTGTCTGACATTATTGTGCACATATACACTTAAGTAAATATTATTAATACTATAATTTTAACTTGATGTGCTGACAACAAACAATTTCGTAACCTTGCAAAATTATCGTTAACTCTATGGGAAAATGGTGTGTATTCTGCAACACCCATAAAATACCGATTACCTAAAGTTCGAAGTTTTGTGGTAACTTAATGCAAGTTTTCTAGAGTAGAATCAGTAGATATTCAACATAAATTTAGTTTCCAAAGTGCAAGCTTTTTCCTTCTTTTTTCCCATTTTTTGCGTGTTTTGAAAACAATGAATCGGCCACAATTTACAGCCCAAATAGTAAAGCTGATTTGGTGTTGCTTATGACCATTCATTTGAAGTATAAATTTCATGCAAAAAAGTAAACGTAACGGAAACCGATTGGAGGAATGCTATTCGGCATGTGATGGACGTTGAAGGTTGAAAGAGAACATCGCGGACATAGATTTGATCAGATTCTAATCAAGATGATCGAAAAATCGGATAGTGTCAGCAAAGCAGATTCGGTTATTTACAATTGTAAAAAAAAAAAAAAAAAAAAAAAAAAACAACAAAATTAACTTATGAAGATGTTCCATCTTGGCTTTTGAAGATGATTCCCTTTGTGAGGAAATGAAGCCACTACCTGTCTCGCCCTTTTCGACTCCTCTAATAAAGGTTTCGCCCATCTCCCATATCACTGCAAATTTATGATTACAGTTGAAACTTTATCATTGAACAAGGACTATGCAGAGACGCCATGTTCTATTTATCATACTACCCTACTCTGTTACCTGTTGTCCTTCTTCTTTGGGCTTCTCTTGTTCCTGCTGCACAATGAAAATATATGGATGAAGGTGTGCAAATGAAATGAATACAGCAATGATTACGAAGATTTGTAAACTACAACAAATTATTATGAATGATGAACACACATCGCGGACTTGATTAACAGAAAGCTTGCGGACTTGATTAACAGAAAGCTCATGTTACAGCACATGACACGTAGCATACACTTTAAAATGCTAGAGCCTATTGACCTCGGTCTGAATTCTATATAAAATTAGAGTTCGGAGACAACGCTGAGGTAGTTGCGCTTGAACCTTAGCTACAAGGCTGTGAAAAGCGCGCCATTCCGTCTAAGTATACCCAAAACACATTAGTGTAGACACCTTTATCAGGTTAATTTTGTGATTATTTCTTTGCCTGCGCCGGCAACGGCTATTCTTATCCAGGCAAAGGGGAGCCACTAATCTTAAAGGTGGTCGACCAGGTTGACAACCTCGTACCCCTGCTTTACTCCATCAAAAAGCTTCAAGATTGAGATTTGGGTGTCTGACGAAAGTTAACTCATTACCCAGTGAAAGTTAAGACCCAAGAAATTAAGTCCGATTTTGATATAAAATTGGATCGATTAAGCACAAATTAATTGGTCGAGCTATGAGTTGCAAAAATATTGGGCGAGACGCAGTCGAGCCCAATATTTTAAAACTCATTGCAAGACCAATTAGTATTGGGCATAAATCATCCAATTTTATCATTATCATGTTTTGGATCCGATATTTTCACACACTTGGACTCCCCAAAACATGATTAATGGTGACACTTGGATGTGGTGGACACAAGTATTACTCATGCAAAATTGTTGATGGTATAATTTTTTTAAAAAGAAACACAAAGCGGTAGTGACAGACTGATGATGCGTACATAATTCAACAACCTTAACTCTTTTGAGTATATACCGGTGAAATGAAATTTTGCTACACTGAACTACATCATATAAAAAGCAACACGAAATCCCTGCCCTGTACATTATTGCTTAATTGGTCAATACTGTACAGGTCTCTGTACAGGATAAAATCGGCTTTTATCAAATGTAGGATTAAATTTGTTTTGAAAAGGCCTAATATTCACCAATGCGTCAATTTTAGAATTAAAACTATTAGAAACCCCTTACCCTTAGTACGCCCTTGCGATTTTGTAACACGTGTACAGTATTGGCCGATACCTTCATTTTGCTCAACAACGAATGAAACACAGGCACAAACAGCTGCGAGTGACGACAAGAGTTACCTCTTGCTTTGCGATATTGAAATTTCAGATTCAACTTTGTTATCACTTGCGACTACAGGAACATTTACGTAACCATGTCTATACTTACAGTTATCCGGTCACAGGCAATGAAATACAAGCATTACTTCACATTAGTAATAATTAATTGTATTTATTTCCTAAGATTTGTATTGATATACTGCCCTCTTAACATGAGCGTGGTGCAAAATTAATTTATTTAAACAATTTATTTTGTGATGATTAATAACATTAAGACATATTTAACTACACGTATATTTTTCTGACTCTCTAGATAATTTAACTTTTACGAATATAGATATTATGTACTTACCCACATAATGTATAAGTGAGAATCGTTAACAACAGCGCTACGAATGACACAGCACAGCCAATGTATGATATGACTGACAGAGCAGTAGCATGACCAGGTGGCAGTCCATTGCCGGATCTATACACATCCTACACATTTAACATGCCAACACATAGAGAACAAGATAACTATATAGGCCTATGTATACCGAAAGCAAGAGGTGATTTGAAATTAAATTATTTAGAAATGTAGATGTTACATATTCCGTCATTGTATAAAGCTTGCATGTGGTATGAAAACCATTGTCGATTAAAACACACACACACACACGCGCGCGCGCACACACACACACACATCAAAACCCGTTTTTTTTCGATTGACAAGTTAAAAACTATTTTTAAATCCAAAATCCTTATTTTTTGATCGATAATCTTTCATGTTCTTCGTCCATCGAAAATGTTGGCTTTAAATCGAAAACGTTAATTTGCTAATGAAAGACTCTGGGTTTTGATTTAAACAAAAATGGGTCTTATTTTTTAATATTGTTTTTTTTTTTTTTTTTGGGGGGGGGTAAATTTTAAAAACTTAAGCTTGGTTTATAGATTGAAAAACTAAATTGAAAAACATAATTTGCCATTGATTGTGGCAAAGACTGTATCGTGAGAGACCTGGTACTGTTTTTTAAACTAATCTATAACACATTTAACATGTCTGATGTACTTTAAATCTGCAAAAAAGTATGAAGCTTATTACTTTCGCAACTTCCGATATGACAAGTTTGTCAAAGGTTTAACAATGGTGAAGGTGTCGCGTTAAAACGCTTATCCAAGTGAGGCATTTGATAGTTTGCAGATAACATTCATTAGTATAATATGACAGCCGAATTACTCACCATTATCATGGCAAAATTTGTCAAATGATTACATTCACATACTGTCACTGTGTTTGTCGATTGTTCGTTGTTAACCTCACAGCCAGTTTGGGACCACCCACCCGTACCACCTACACGAAGATAACAAAAGAATAAAATTAGTTTTTGTTTACCAATAAAATGAGTAATTGATAATTCTCAATCATTATTAATTGTGATTTACCAGTGGCTGTAAAAGATAACGTTTTAGATATGTTCTTTATAACTAAAAATATAAAACAACGAAACAATCGGTTTAAAATTCGTACATTAAACAATACAATATTGTTCAGTACGGATGAAAAGGACACCCGCACTCGTCAGTTGTACAATGTCAATACATGGAGTATTGTACATTTTACAACTGACGAGTGGGAGTATACCTTTTCATCCGTACGAAACAATATTGTATTGTTTAATGTACGAATTTTAAACCGATTGTTTCGTTGTTTTATTCAGCTCCCGTACGGTTGAGCACTCTCTTCTCATGTCGGTGTCAAAGAAACATATTTGAATAATAAAAATAATTATATGTCACCTTCTGACTACAAACGTTTTTATCGTTACGTGAAGGATGTCTTATAGTAAGTATGTGGTTGAGTGGGAAAACACTAAAAAAATTAATGTCAAAATTGCAGTTTAATGCTGAAAATAAACACTCTCAAAAGGAAAACCATCCTTTTAATGATCAATAAACGAAATGTTTGCCTTTACTAAGTAATAACTTGTTTTTTCCAGAATCACATATATCGTAAATTTCTAATAAATCCTTGAAATGGTGATTTTGATTTGAAAAGACAGGTCTTGCTTGCAATGTATTGATATTGTGATGATATTTGAATAGAAGTCTAAATATTCTCCCACCTTTAGCAGTAACATCCCAATAGACACATCGCGGATTAAAGGCGTCTTCATTGATGTTTCGTAGTCGTATTGTGGCGGGTTCTTGAAGATTTGTGACTTCCAAGTCACCCACACTGGCGGAAATCACGACACTGTTCAAGATTGTAACCAGATCGCTGCCATCATTGACATTTTCTTGGTTATTATCTGCATCGTTACAATTAGTCGGTTGAAGTGAGTTATCACTAGTAGACGGGCTGCAAGTAGATCCTTCGGAATTGTTTAATCCTCCGATGTCAATAACCTAGTATCACATGAGAAATTACACCACTTTATATATCAGTTCTCCTTCAGGCTACCCGACAAAGAAACATATTTTAATAGAATCTGCAAAACAACTTGCCTCGAAGAAGGTTGTATCCTGAAACATCACGAACTGACAACGGTCCAGGTCTTCCGCTACTCTTCGAAGCAGTGAGTTTGGAAGGAGAACGGATGCTTGCAAAAGACCATCATCATCAGTAATATTAAAAGCATTCAAAAAAAGTTCAGGCTGAAACAATAAAAAAAATAATAGTTAATAGTAAGTTAAACTTGCAAAGTAATTGTCCATTATGTGTATTGAAGTTGTTTATGAAACCTCTTTTGTTCTCCATGTAATTCAAAAGATATGGCCAGTGAATCTATTTTATATCAATGCTGGCATAATTGTAACAGCACAAACATGGGTATACCCTAAACCATTGCAAAACTGTAATTACCTGATAGTTGTCGTTGTTGTTTCCGACTGTACGAAATAAAATATCACTGTCCAGATTGGTATTGTCAATTGTAACCGCTGCCACATCAACCGCCTGTGTGTTTTCAATAATTGATGTAGAGGAGAACTGCATACCGAGAACAAAGTCGTCAACTGTTTTCAAGATCCTGGAAGAAGAGTTTCATCATACAAAGGGAAATGTTACTACTATAATACGTACTTGCTAATGTCACTTTCTTCATATTTGGCCCATTTTATTTTGGCCTTATTGTTCCAATGACTGGTAACATCGATAATAATCAATCAACGTTTTACTTCCATAGAATAAAAATATTAAAAAGACAAAAAAGACATAGATGGCATGATGGAGGAGAACAAAAGCAGAAATGGCCAGAAAAGATTAACCCCAGCTCAAGAACTAAAAGGTTAGATAATGAGTTTTTATGAAAATTACCTATATTAAAATGACAAAAAAAAACCTCGGGTTCCATTTACTATGTTCATTTAAAAAAATAAGTGTTCAAAAGATAACATTTAAAGTGTTTTCTAAATTCATTGATGTCTTGGGCTTAACTTTATGAGATAACATTTTTCTAAGAACGATCTGATGACCATACTCCCTTACTGCAAAATTAGTTTGTTTCCACAATATTGTGATTGTTAATACTTCTCGTCACACAATTGTAAATGTTATCTTTGAGAAAAAAATATTTTTCAAAGTTCTGGGAGTTGATTGGTTAATTATTTACACATAAATACCCGTAGTTCCATTTGGTGTATCGTGATCGTTTAACAAAATCAGAACAATTGTATCCTTTTAGTTTTTCCTATGACACGCTTTTGAATTCACTGGCACCGTAATCAGATAAGAGTAGTCAAACGTTGAACAAGTGGTGACGATGAGCCTATAAACACTGGCCCTTCTTTGCATCTAGCAAACATAGCGAAATGGAGGGCTACCACGCCCCGTACCACGCCCACGGGGCAATGCCGGAGCAGAGGCAGTTCATGTATTTTGAAGGACTGCCGGTTTTATACTGAGGGTGTAAGTACCTCCCGTGTGCAGGGTACTAGCGTTATGGAAATACAGCTAGGTTTAGTTGAATGCTCTTGGCTTAGTATTAGTGTAGGAAGCTAATCAAGAGGTTATTATTTATAATATTAAATTGAGAGTATTAGTGTGCGATATTAAAGGATTTGCAACATTAACTTCCGACCAGAATTCCTCATCCAATCAACTAACCTCGACGATGTGTTTTCACTTCTTTGACTTAGTTCCAATTCACCGATAGGTACATGAGCCATATGATTAACCGTGCCCAGTACATTGGTAAGAATACCAGGGCTTGTACTTGGGGTGAGAGTATCAATAGATTCTGATATATGCTCCAAAGTTATTACTGCGTTTGTCACGTCGTCGTCATTAAGCGAATCCGGATTGGATGTTACCACAGCTAGCATTTCAGATACTTCATCGATATTATCTACAAAAAATAAATAGTAATAATGATGATAGAGAAAAATATAATATACTACTAATATTACAACATAAAATCTGCCCGTGCTTAATCTGGCAACCAATCAAAGTACACATTTTAAACCAAATCCTTAGATTATGTTCGCAGTTTCCAAGTGTATTTCATATATAGTTGTAAAATCTGAATACTGTGATCTATTAAATCGAAATAGGTTTCTGACCTGGAGTAAAACATCCGGCCGTGTTTGAGATCAAATAATTTTATATACAGCAATGGAAATTCTATATGAAAACGTTTTAGGTGGTTTACTACGAATCTTTAGAATTTCATCGAAATAAGACACCTTTTACTTGTGTTACCTAAACTCAATTCCATGGTGTGTTTTTATTATTAATTGTCCTTTGAAGAGTATGCATTGAGCCAAGACTTATTTTGTGAAATTTTGTGAAATCTACTTCTATTTTTGAATAGGGAATTTGTCTAGCATTGTTTGGATACCTGAAGGTACCCCGGAGCTAGGAAGGTAGAGCCATTTTGTAATGGCCTTATGAGAATGGTAGAAAGAATACTTCTCCCGAAAATAACAAAAAGCAATATTAATAATTTTCTCATATTTAAATTGGGTGGATCGTGTTCTTCTCAAATCATCTTTTCGGAAAAGATTGTTGACTAAAATAAAAGGAGCGAAGTAATATGAATCATAAGGTCAGACAAAATTGAGACAAAGCCGCGTAATACTTACCCTCTGTAATATTTTCATCGGCAAGTTCCTGCAAAACTTCCGAATCGGTAGGGCAATCATCAACATTTGCTGGTTCCCAGTGGGCACCTTCATTGTGGTCCCATATGCTGTGTAGATGCAAGCAAAGAAATGTCAGACTAGACACCACCGAACAGAGATGAAAAGATTCAGGTATGGCTTTCATATTAAATTCCTATGACAGCGCATTCCGAACACACCTTCACATTGTTTTTAAGTTGTATATAATTTAGATATTTCTTCAAATTTTTAGAATGTTTTTAAATCAAAAACAATGGTTTAGGTTAAACTAAGGCTTGTCTTCCATCCCAGAAGGTCATTATTGCTAAGGCGGAAAGCAACTTTCTGTTGTTTCAATCGGCGACTCAGACCCGCTATCCATGTGTAGAGGTCAGTGCTCTAAACATTGCACACATCTCACATACCATTGTCTGGAGGCGAGCTGGACTCCAATGGATTTCTGATACGGACATTCCACGCGTACCGTAGTATCGAAGTCCGTATTTGGCCAGGATATCAAACCTTTGTCGCCTTCGTTAGATACCTCAGCTCGACAATATTGTGGTTTCGTCGTTGCTGTCGGAACGGAAGCAGTAACAGATGGATCAGTCTGCACAGGACCTGTATATTAAAATGTTTTAGTGATGTCGTCATTTTACCACGGAAATTTTAGTTCCAAAGATGAATGTGAAGCTGTTATTATTGTTGTTTTCATGTTTGCATGTATTTATTCAAAAGATTTGTTATCTATTGTTTTAAAATTGACAAATTCAACTGCTCACCATTATGCCCGAGTTGGGTTTTCCTAACTAATAACAACAAAGCTCACAACAGCTGAGGTGAAATCTTACTATTCTTTGCTGTTTGGTGCACGTGCAGATTTTTCTTTTGAGTGACTTGTAGCCAAGAACCGAAGTACATGCAAATGATCGCTTCGCTTGCTGAAAGCACCCAATTTTTTCACCATTGCTCGAAAAATCTGGCGTATACTTATATACCTCTGACAACGGGCTCCGACTTTTTCCTGGATGTACATATTTTTCAGGGTTCTCTAGATTTCTTCTGGGACGAATGACCCCGTGGCTGGTGTTTAATTATGGATCAACATAAAATATATCGTGTAGTACCCAAAACCATTTATAACTAATATAACTCTTTTAAAAAGTAGTCCTATTACATTAAAATTTGTTTGGAATTTTTTGCATTTTATCAGGATATTTATTTGGATTTGGTGATGCCTGGCCGGTACCAGAATTTTTTAGGGAAGGGGGGAACTTTTTTTTTCAAAATGGGACTTTCACAAAAATTTCAAGGGGGCGAATTTGGCAAAAGGGGACTTTTAACCAAAATTGTAACCTTTTTTCAAAAAACAAGCTTTAACCCCCAAATTTTTGCCTCGCCCCAATTGCAAAATCTGGATGATGCGTCGTCCCAGGAAATAAGATGATAAACCTACTCCAAATCTTTGTGGGACATTCCATTGCATTAACTATTGATTATCAGCCAGTGTCATGAGCAGGGGCGGATTTAGAGGGGGCGAACCCGGCGCGCGCCCCCTCTATTTTTTGCACAGTACAGGGCGCCGGGCGCCGCATAGAGCGCCGGGCGCACTGTACATCTATAAAAATGACTTCTTTACGCACGGAGCGCCCTGTAGATCTCTGAGAATGACGGTACAGGGTGTCAGGCGCCGTGTAGCCTTATGTGGGCGCCCAACAGACGCGGTATGTCCCCCCGACTGGGAACAAAATGAAACAAACTATGGGTCAATCGGCGAGCGCAGCGAGGTGGAAAAAATGGCGCCCCCTCTTTTGAAAAATCCTGGATCCGCCCCTGATGAGTAGATTCACACCATTCACCTGGAATTTTCTATTACTCTCTGCTAAATCAACGGTACCGCAAATTAATGCCATCACCAACGTTCCACCTCCTTGTAGACTTGACACAAACCACATAAATTCTATTTGCATTTCCTGGGACCTTATGAAGTAGTCTAATATCCTATAGTAAAATGTTTTGATCTATCAAGCTATCAAGAAACGCTATAACTAGGTCATGTTCTTTTGTCTCATATTGATGTTAGGGTATACAGTGTGCCGCCCCAAAATACGAGACTTACCGTGCACCAGTTGTCGGAACTTTTAAAAGCAGACGCGCAAATCTGGGGACCCTTGTCACCCTTAAAGGATTGATGTTGTCTCTCTCTCTCCCTCTCTCTCTCTCCTCTCTCTCTCTCTCCAACCTTTTGTTTGACTTCAGAAAGTCTATACTAAATTTAGTTTAAAAAAAAAACTGTCACTTAGTATCTTATTTCATTGCCGGCGAAATACTGGCTTCAGAGAATTATAAGTGGTAACACATGCATGAACAAAGACATGTCAATTGATAGGTTTCAATCATATTTTTGTGGAGGAACACCTATAGGCACTACCCATTAAGCATTGAAATACTTAGCAAGGATAAACGGTAATGTAGCAAGCGTCTGAAAAATGAAATGCGTGAAAGCTTGCAATGATAGTTGAATCAGCATTTTGTTATTTTCAATGATTTGCTATCAATTCAGGGTAACTATTGAGGTGAGGTGTATTCTCGGGCATTTTGGCGCTTTATTTATTCATAGCACCGGTAATATTGAATCAATAGTTGTTTTTGCGGGAAAAGGATGTGTCGATTTCAAAGTTGCACAACTATTTAAATTTGTTTTAATGCATTTTGCCAGCTAATATATTCAATGACCAACGCTATATGAATACTGCTATCCTATAAAAGGTGACGTAATCAATAACATTTTAAAACCTTATTTTAGCGTATCAAAAATAAAACCTATTATTGGGAAATAGCACGTTGTACCTCTGACAAAAAAAGTTACTTCCAAGTACATTACGAATATTATGCGTTTTTGTTTTACGTGATCATACTAAAATGTGTGTGGGTCCCCATTATGTTTCTTGGGCAGATTATTTAGTTGAGTAAAGGATAGAATAGTTTAGAGTGTCCATTCACAAATATGTCATTGGTTTATTCTTAGAACAGTCTTTATGTACATTACAACATTGGAATCAAGCGTCCATTTAAGAGTACTGTAACATGTTGTCAAACCTTCGTCTAAACATATTGCCCTTCGAAATTCACCCGTAAATCAACGAAACACACTAGCAAAGGTTTTCTATTTGAAACTCTTTATTTTATCTGAAATCTATTGACATTGATGTTACAAGAAGCATAATTTCCTGCAAAGCCAGTCCCATATAAAAGATAGAGTGCATTATTGGATGGATATTGTCTCCCAATCAGCTTGGTAATTGAATATATTCATACAGTTTTACCATTAGGCCTGTCGTTGAAATTTAAATCACTTACGAGATAATAATATTCATCCTCCATACAGCACCACATATCTGAGAGTTGTTTCCAGCCACCATTTTGGATGTGCATTCAGTATCGTCCCCGTTGTCCATAAATAAGCAAAGGCTACTCCATCTCTTCCACAAAACCTCCGTGGAAAACTGCAAACCCGCGATCGGAATCCCCCAATACCATGCGCAAAACATAGCTCTGAGTCATTGTTGAGATGTCAACTTATTTTCAGGTAACGCTCGGATCATCGGTATCACGGTAAACAACCAGATAAATGATAGGATCTGAAACGGATTAGAGGCATGACTCAGTAATTATGTCAAACGTTCAAACTGTCAATATTTTCTATCACTCCCTACACGAAATAGTGTCATTGACTGAACAAATTCAATACTAGAGCAGGTTTGACGTGGTTCCAGTGGATAGAGCCCTTGTTTCATGGGTTCGAGTCCCGCTGCCGCCAACACGCTGGTGTCCCTGAGCAAGCCACTTCTAATCAATTGCGCATCTTTACCCGGATGCGAATCGAGAAGAGCTAGGAATATTGTCCTCATTGAGGGTCGCCCTAAGGTACGAGTGTGCCTTGCGCATGTACGAAAGCGGTAATAATGTAAAACGCTTTGATACACATGAAAGGCGCTACATAAAAATGACAATTACAAGGTCGGCTTTGCTCTATAAACAACGAAGCAATTAAAGCTTTTCTAGAACAAATGTTATATTAAATTTTGATTATCCCTTTCTTTATTGCGAATTCTGAGCAAATAATTCATCGTACCTCTATCACCTGTAATACACGGCGTTTCAGAAAAAATAAGACACCTTAATGTCATTTCTCCAGTCATGCCCCATTAAACACCATTACTTTGAAAATGGCATGTCAACACTCACTTGTGACAGTTGGGGCATAAAGATAATGTTACATTTTTTTAAATGAGCATGATGATCAAGATTATTATTTGATGTTTGTAGTAATTACCTGAATTATGCACCGACAACTTCAACATGTCCATCCTTTCTTTCGATACAAAGTCTCAGTGCAAATCAATTTTTGTTATCCGGTTGAAGGATGAACGGGACAGTCCAGATCTATTTCTTCTTGCAGTGGTTTTCCTTGTAATCGACGTTAAACTGCACTGATGTTGTCAGATCTCACTGTGCGTCTTTCTCTCAGTGACCGTTCCGATTAAGGCTTGTGTCATGATCTTGATATAGATCTTTACATTTTTAAATGGTAGGCTTAGATGGCCGATCCGTCGGGAAAGGCTTCCCTAAAAAAGCATCTTGAGTGGCTTGTAGGTGCTTGTAGGTTTCATGAATATTTGTTCAACGAACAATCTTTGCTGAGTTGCAAGCTGCACCATGTTGCTACTTAAATGTTTGAAGTGTGAATGTATTTTACCATTAAATTTGCCCAATTCCTCCAAGTAAATTCTCATTACATAAACCTAACAATTATAAAAGTTAATCTGGCCATAATATTTCCACCTGTTAAGCAACAAAATAAGAATTCATACAACAAAAATGAAATGTCACAAGTGAGTTTGACATGCCATTTCCAAAGCAATTGTGTTCAATGAGGCATGATTGGAGAAGAAGAAGAAACGCATTAAAGGACACTATCAGTGATTCATGCCAAAGAGGTCAAATATTGAATTTGCAGGAATAGGCCTTAAAATTGAAGGATAAGTCTCTATAGAATTCTCATAATTTATTTCTGCAACTGAAACACGTCAGGAAAAAGAAGAAAAAGCAGTGTGCAAGATTGAATCGCCATTCAGTTACGAGTTGTAGTAAGTTTCCGTTACGGGCAAATGACTAAAAATATTCAATTTTGTCTTATTAAGTTGATTTTCTAGACTTATAATTTGCAGGGATAGGGATTGTTAGGATACCCATACTAACAGGTGAAATAGGTGAGCAGATTATGGCCCCCAAAGTGCTGTAAAAATAGCGGAGGTGGCAAGTAGCGTACTACAAAACAAGCTAATATGCTATTTTGGAAAGTATGGGAGCTGACAAAATCACCAAATCAAAAATACCCATATACCTTGGGAAAATTCTAATGGCCTCAAAATGGCCGCCATTCTGCGAGTTATGTTTTGGGGTAGATCGTTTCAATACTGCATTCTTAAATAATCGCGATTTGAACACATTTAACCATTTTTCATCAATTGAAAAGTAGCCTACTTTAATACCACGTGACACTTACCAGTAGTAAAAACCTGCGGGAGCTTGCCGAAATGGCCGCCAATGTGCGGTGAATGAATACTGTCTAATTTTGTTTGTTTTTTGGGAAAGTAAATTTTATTGGCAGTGGTGTGGAATATGTGATATACTACAAGCTAATGTTGATATTTTTGTGTAAAGTATATCTGGTGTGGAAACATCAAAAACCAAAATTACCAAATCCTTTTGGGAATATTCTAATGGCGTTTTCAAAATGGTCGCCGACGAGTACAAGATGAAAAAAAAGACTTGCTGATATGCCCTGGACAGGTGCTTGCTGCCGCCAGCTAGGTTTGGGCCTCTTTCTTAAGCTAAGCAGACTGATGAGGATAGCAATCATAGCCCATTTTCTGCGATATTTCTGAACTCAAGGAGGGTGATGATATTTCAAATACCCTGAATCATTTCTTGCAAGATTGTAAGAAGGAATTTTCTGTCAAATAAAGTACAAGCATGGAAGAATTTGCGTCTAAAGCATTCGATTATACCGAGCTGAAACCTGGACCTGATTGGACGTTATGCCAGAGTTTGTTTTTTAAAGAGTGCAGAACATGTCCTGATTGAAAATGTGGGCTCAAATATATGGTTGAAATCAATCTCCATCATGTTGCCGAAACATTAGTCAAAGACTTATTTTCACACGGGGTTATCGTTTCGTCAGCTCAAATGCAAAACCTTTCATTTTTTCGGCTTACTTCAATTGCAGAGGAAGTAGCGAACATCTGTGGTCTCCCCTGTAGTAACTGGCAAGCAGTGAACTAATCTCCTACAACACCAAACACTATTTCCATTAACATCATTTCTTAAGTATACCATCATGACTAGATCTCAGCGCAGGCCTTTCTAAGGTCTGCCTTGAATATAGCGCATTGCAATGCTGGAGGGTTTTTCCAATGCAAAACGAAACATCATTGCTGATTTGTGGAACAATCTCCAATGCGAGGTCATTGTGCAGGAAACCCCCCCCAGGGAAACCATAACCACCGCCCAACCCTACCAGGAATGGTCCATGCCACCGAGAGACCACATCGACAATATGGAAGTGCTATATATGTGAGAACAGGCACGCAGTTAGAATCAACCTCAATGTTGATGAACAACAACATTCGAAGCATTACCATGAGATTAGCTCTGTATAGTACATCCGTCTACAAACTCCCTCAGTAGACTCAAAGTACCCTCAGACTCAGCCTTGGGAAAATTTCCACCAAAAACCTCACTTATGTCATGGGCGATTTCAACAGCCATAGTACCAATGGGGCTCAATGAAACAAAAGACGGACAAGCTGTCGAAGATAGATAGACAGTCCACATCGACGTCTGCTTCAAGACTCTAAGCTGCGCCATATCATTCATAGCGCCCGTTGGAAGAGAGAGTGACAGCCCTGATCTAGCATTGTTAGAAAAAACATCTCTACCTTGTGTAGCAGGATTGGTCGGATTCCTGTTCCACTAACTCAACATAGACAATCGGTATCCAAGTCACGCTGCAGTAAGGCCAACAAAGCGCCTTTAAGCGTCGGTTGATCTACAGGAAAGCGGATGGCACGGAGATTCCATGATGCCCTGGATCAGAAGTGCAGGGGATGGCTCCAAAACCCCATAAACTATGACAAAACTAGTGAACAAGACTGCCCCGGATATTCATACCACCGGCTGTAGGACGGAATATATCCCAGGCCTTCCAGGAATGTGCTAGAGAATATCAAGAGAGTATCACCATGTTTGAAGCTGACATTTTTCGGCTGAAACAATGAGCTAAAGGGAGGAAGTTTGAGAGGATCTCCAGAAAAGATCAAAACCTGGCAACTTAATTGAATCCACCGATATAACCCCTAACAGCAAGAAAGCGTGTCTACCATCCGAAAGCTCGAGGGGATCCAAAGACAGGACCTCCACAGCAGCCAAATTGTCAAACACAACCAAGCTGCCACCCAACTGCTTTTTTAAATGGCAAGGGCAGCAAGAAAACCCAAGATGATCAAACTAGACCATAAGAGGTGGTATAGTGCCGAACCCGGTGTTCACTAAACCCCTTCAAACATGGACAGGAATTGAATCGGTTATTGCTAAACTTCACCAGGAAAAAGCAGTAGGCATTGACAACATATCAACTGAGCGGCTAAAATTCGGCCCAGTAGCAAAGGAATGGCTTTTGAGCTCTACAATTGCTCCTTATTTCCAGCAGGTTCCCAAAGATCTGCAGGAAAGCACATGTTATGGCCACTCCTAAAGCTGGGAAAGATCGATCCAATCCCAAGAGCTTACAGACCTATATCCTCCTCAGCCATACCTACAATTTGAACGTCCTGCTCAATCGTATCGAACCTGTGAATAGACGAACACCTCATATCAGAGCAAGAAGGTTTCCGGCAAGCAAAAAGCAACAAAAGCCAAGTCCTCAACCCTAATCAACACATTGAGGATGGTTTCGAGAAGGGTTGTTTATGTACCCGGAGCTGTGTTCGTCGACATATCAGCAGCGTACGACACTGTTAATCACAGATGCCAACTCCATAAGATTCTGGAAAATTCACCAAGGACATTCGCTTGAAATGAGCTTATCCGAGGATTGCTGGCAAAACAAGGTGTTCTTTGTTCAGCTAGAGCGAAGAAGAGAAGAAAGAAGAGCAGATGGCGGCAGGCTCAAGAATGTCTACCACAAGGGGAGGTGCTTGCAGCAGTGGGCACCTTCAGGTTCAAACAATCTATACCAACGACCAACCTAGGAGTGCGGAACGGTCGTTTTATTTTATGAGACGATCTTGGATTGGCGCACAAGATGACGAATCTTCACAGTTGTTGAAGAAAGAGACTCTCCAAAGCTTTTGATGAACTCACTCTTATTATGAGGAAATCCACCATGAAGTGCAAATCCATCTAAGAAGGTGATGTGCTTTCCATTACCGCAACCGTGAAGCCAAAATCAGCTAAAGTTACCTGGTCTGGAACACCCCTGGAGCACTGTGATAACCCTGTCTACCTAGGA
Organism: Ophioderma brevispina; assembly: GCA_023653785.1. NCBI lineage: Eukaryota > Metazoa > Echinodermata > Ophiuroidea > Amphilepidida > Ophiodermatidae > Ophioderma > Ophioderma brevispina. Next base: position 112,400 of record JAMKCH010081077.1, on the reverse strand, counting down.
GTTACCTTGGACCGCACTCTCTCTTATAAGCCCCACATCGAGAAGACGAAGAGTAAAGTATGTTCACGCAATAACATCTTAAACAAACTCACTGGCACAAGATGGGGTGCTCGCCCACATACCCTAAGATCGACGGCACTTGCCCTGTGCTACTCATGTTAGCTCGAATACGTCGTAGCCCGGGCGACGTACACGACCACAACCCAATATGGAGTGTCTAGTCAGAGCAACCTCGGACTAGTGCAGAGTATGCTTGCACTGTATGGGAAAGATCAACCCATGCCAAGAAGCTTGATTCAGCGTTAAATGCCTCCTGCCGGTTTATCACAGGATGCCTCCGTCCAACACCAACGGAAAACTTATACATCCTAGCAGGAATTGCTCCACCAGACATCCGTCGTAGCGTAGCGAGCATGCAAGAGCGTAGCTGCTAGGTATCTAATGTGAAGCACCCTATGTCTGGACAGATACCTTCTGCCAACCGCCTAAAATCCAGAGAGAGTTTCTTAAGCAAAGTCCAACCTCTTGAAACAGTCTCTAAGGAGGTCAAGAGAGTCGCCTTGTTGAAAGAAAGACTTGCCATCAACCAAGTAGCATCTATTGGTATTGAACCTAGTGAGCATCTCCCACCTGGAGCTGACTCCTCATGGGCTGAATGGCGATGCCTCAACAGATTGAGAACCAGAATTGGGCGATCGAAGGTTTCCTTGCAGAAGTGGGGCTATCTGGAAGCAGATCAGGACACTACCTGTGGTTGTGGAACAGCACCACAGACAATGGAACATCTCTTGGTCTGCCCACTGCTGGAGCAACATTGCACAAACAAGGACCTTGCGGAATTCAGTGAAGCAGCCAGACATTATACCCGTCTCTGGCTGGATCATATTTGAGAACCACAGTGTTTGGACACGATAAGAAGAAGAACTTGTTGGTTGAGCCTTTGTTTTCATAATTTGACGCTTCAAAATCTGAAGGGCGGACTGTAAAAACGTTGTCTTGGAAGTTTGATCATTTCACTTTTAAACATAATGATGTGCTATCATATTCTGCAAGAGGCATAAGTAGTTGGCTTGAAATCCATATAATAAAGACAAGACAGTACTTTTTATGTGATTCTGTAATTTCTATACGTGTGTATGAAAATTCTGACGAGATCAAAAGAGCCTTTCCCTATGAATATCCCAGATTTTTGTGCACCATGACCTGTGCAGTTTGACCTCACACACAAACATTATTGATCTTTGTTTATTGTATTATACTGGTGTTACCCACACTCAGCTATTTAGTGTAGCTTTTAAGACGCCATCGCTGTATGTCTATTTGCAGGAGACGGTATGACAATTTTTCTCAAATACTTCAATTTTTCACTATTTGGGTTTTTTGTACCTACATTAAAGTAGTTGCATGGAATTGTACACTATTTTCACTGATTTATAAGCTCAAAATGCATATTCACATTTTTTGATACTCTCACATTACTGCTGCTTATCTCTTTAATATTTAAGCCACTGAATCGAATTAATGAATTACTTTTTGGGTTTGGGCAGTTGTAATTCTCCGGCCAATCACAGCATAGACAATTAGGATTGAAGATCGTTCCCTCAGTACACACTGTCCTGGCTAAATTGCCACCGCTATTATAACATTCAAAGAACGCCCTGCAGTCATCAGGATCCGGGTATATGCCATCTTCTCTTCCATTGCATGTGAAATCACTTACTCCTTGACAGTCATAATTATACGCCCAGTCACAACAATTACAGTATGGGTTGAAGACTAGGCCTGTGTCGCATGAAGTGAGAATTTGCGTCTGTCCATTGTTGGCGCACGAGTAGTAATTAGAACAGTCTAAGGGATCGGGGTAGAGACCATCTGCCTTACCAGCGCAAGTAAATTGCTCACCTGTTTGTGGATAGTGGATAGCAAAGTGGATAGCACATGCATGATATAAATTTCACGAAAAACATACGACAAGATATGACTTGAACATAATGAATGGTAATGATTTCAGATATTTGTTTTATAGCACCGTGTGACGTTCTTGTTTGCATTTCATTCCTGCCAATTTTAAAGGGACATAAAGACATTTCCTGAGGATACAATATTTTCTAAATTTACACTTGAATAGCTGTAGAACTCCTTTCGGGAATGTTTCTAGATTTTATTGGATCAAGTAGAAAAGTCAAAATTCGTGCTTTAAACTTGCCTACTGTATTAATCTTCCATATAGAAAGGCGTTCTTTGCTTTTCTATCGTGCACGACAGAAAATACCAAATAACGGCATTTTTGGCTTATTCACCTCAGGTGCGATTTTAATACATTGGCAAGCATTATAAATACGTAAACAAAAATAAAAAAAAAGTGTGCATTTGTTGGAAATGTCCTCGTGTCTCTTTAAGATAGAGCAATGTTTTCAGAAGATAAAGCGTTTGATCTCAGTAAGCATGAATTGTGTCACGAATAGGTATAAATACAAAATATCTTATTCAGGCAATGATGAAATGGTCAATTGAAGTTACAAAGACACAAAACCGAAATGACCCACAAGTGGCTGGACATGCTGCTTTCATATGGACCATTTTATATGGAAAATATCATGACAAAGACTCCCAATGCCTGTACAGCTAATAAATTGATATCCGGATAACACCTCTTCCAGCCATGGCCAGAATAGAAAGTGTCTGCTCATTTATCTCCGACCTTTGATGTCATTTGAAGTCGCAATAGTTGAATCGCTTTGCCCCACGCGAAGGCTAGGCATGCAATTATGACAGCACGGCTGTAGCTCAAAAGTAAGAATATTGATGATGTCATTGGAAAAAGATCTTCTTGAAATAGCATAAACTTTTGTGTATGGGGCATGGCTGGTTACAAGTCTTTCATGAGAGTGTTTGGCTCTTTATGCTTAAGCATGGTCAACATAGTTGAAATGATTCACAGATTACCAAGCAAACAAGAATCCACATCACATGTGAAATGACGAAGTAAAACACATTTCAAAACTGCTCTATGTTATGTGCCACGAACACTAGCCTATGAATCCATGCAAATTAACATACTGGTTGTTGTATGAACTTTCGACTTTTTACAGACATATCGGTTTATATCCGTGCACTGTTGATCATTCCAGCGACCAATGTTTAAGTCGTATCCCAATTCGTCGTCATCATCACCACGTCTGTATAACATTTCCGTGCAATCTTCATTACACTGTCATTTGGCTCCCCTTTCGTCCCAGTGATAAAATTCCCCTACATTAAATATGAAATCACACAAGGATAATGTTTACTGAATGCTGCAACACCTGTAGTTTTCTTTGCAACCATATCGGTAGACATTGGAAATGGGACGTCGTTCCCATTTCCCTCCCTCCCCAGCATCATATGCCCCATCTAGTAGCTGTACACAGTCTTCACGGCTTCTTTTTGGTCGTCTGGTTGATTGGCCGCCCAATTCAAAGATGAGCTACAGAATATTACCAAATATTTTAAATATGAATGGCTTTGAGTATGATTCAAGAATATATTGCCTCGAGCTAGTTAAAATATTGGTACGAGTCGAAGACGAGTACACTATGTTTCTAGCGAGTTCATATATTCTTTTATCAATACATCATATGGTTAATCCGGGGGGGGGGGTCGATTTTTCATTGGGAGTATCGCCTCAAGTTACTGACTAGATATATCCCGTATCATCACCCCCTCGTAGCGCGGCTCAACGTCCGTATCATGTCAGCTAGGAATTGCGCATGCGTGACCATGCCTCATACAACAAATAAAAATCAAAATCCGAAAATTCGTCGCGTTTCATTTTTGACGTAACTTAAAATACTCTTGCTCTAATTTGGCGCTTTTTAGCAATGTTGAACCGAGTTGGAACAAGATTTCATCATAATCGCTCTCATATATACAAAAGACGTTAAAATAGATCAATAACTTTTGTTTGTGAATCAGAAAGATGATTTAGGGCTGTTTTTTCACAGATTCTTGTCGCTGAAAATTGCGTCACCTTGTGGAGTCGCCTTGTGGAAAGAAAGCTTGGCCATCAACCAAGTAACATCTATTGGCATTGAACCTGGTGAGCAAATCTCCCACCTGGGCTAACTCCTCATGGGCTGAATTGCGATGCCTCAACAGATCGAGTAACAGAATTGGCCGATCTAAGGTTTCCATTGCAGAAGTGGGGCAACCTTGGAAGCCGCTCATGACACTACCTGTGGTTGTAGAACAGCACAACAGACTATGGAACTCGCTCTTGGTCTGCCCACGCTGGAGCAACAATGCACAAACCAGGACCTTGCGGAATTCCAGTGAAGAAGCCAGACTTTGTACCCAACTCTGGCTGTATCATATTTGAGAATCGACAGTGTTTGGACACGATAAGAAGAAAAGAAGGATTATGTTCCAATGACACATTTCATATTACATCCACCAAATAAGCGAATTTAAATTGACACTAAAGGAAAGGTGACTCAAGATTTCCTGATGGTGGCGCCCTCAGATTTTCAAACAAATTGTGTTTTTGCATATTACATATGCATTGTCCATACAATCCTGTGCTGAAATAACTAAGCTCAAATCGAAGTCCTTCAATAGAAATCATAACTTTGGTTATAAATTTTCCGGGATCCGGAATTTTGTTATTACAACAGTCATCCTGTGGCACTGTATCCTACTATTACACATAAATGTTTACTACATGGAAACGAAAAAATCCGATTCATCCCTCAAACTTTGGAATTTGGCATTTTATGACAAATCTTTAAGTTCTATTGACTATTTGAATTTATACACAAAAAAATTATATTTAAAAAAAACTCTGAATCAGCCTTAAGCATAAGGGAAGGTACCAAAGTCTTAGGTCCAAATATTTTTTTGATAGAAAAATACTGTCACATGACCTTATGATCTGGATTTAATAAAAAACCATCAGCATTAGGGACTCAATTCCTCAGAAAAAAGAATTTACTGAAAAGTATACGTATAATTTAGTTGCTATATATGCAGCCCTTCGTTAGTTGTTCTCAGTTGTAGCTGCCAGCCAGTGAACTAATATCTACAACACCAAACACTGTTTTTCATAAACATCATTTCTTAAGTATAATATCACGACTAGACCCCATCACAGGCCTTTTCTAAGGTCTGCCTTGACTATAGCGTCATTGAACGTGGAGGAGTTTTTAATGCAAAAAGTAACATCATTGCTGATATGTGTAAAAATCTCCAATGCGATGTCCTATGTCTACAGGAAACCCACAGAGGAATCGATAACCTTCGCCCAACAATACCAGGAATGGTCCTTGCCATCGAGAGACCACAGTAGAAGTAACCTCAATATCTGATGACAACAGCATCGAAGTCCTCACCGTTGAGCTCAGCACTGTCATAGTTACATCCGTCTACAAACCTCCATCAGTAGACTTCAAGCACCCTCAACTCAGCCTTGGAAATACCACCAAACCTCACTTCTTCATTGGTGATTTCAACAGCCATAGTACCCAATGGGGCTACAATGAAACTAACAAAGATGGACAAGCTGTCGAAGAGTGGATAGACAGTCAACATCTACGTCTCCTTCACGACCCTAAGCTGCCGCCATCATTTCATAGCGCCCGTTGGAAGAGAGGTTACAACCCTGATCTTGCTATTGTTAGCAAAAACATCTCTAACCTGTGTAGCAAGATTGTTGTGGATCCTGTTCCACTAACTCAACATCGACCAATCGGTATCCAAGTCAATGCTGCGGTAAGACCAAACAAAGTGCCTTTTAAGCGTCGCTTTAACTATAGGAAAGCAGACTGGCAAGGATTCACTGATGACCTGGATCATGGAACGTGAAGAGGATCGCTCCGAAACCCCATAACTATGACAAATTTGCCCAACTAGTGAACAAGACTGCCCGGGGATTCATACCCAGAGACTGTTTGACGGAATATATACCAGGCCTTTCCAAGGAATGTGCTAGAATGTCAAGAGTATATCACCATGTTTGAAGCTGATCCTTTTTCGGCTGAAACAACTGCTAAAGGTGAGGAAGTTTCGGAGAGGATCTCCCAGGAAAAGATCAAAACCTGGCATACTTTAATTGAATCCACCGATATGACCCATAACAGCAAGAAAGCATGGTCTACCATCCGAAAGCTCCGAGGGGATCCAACAGAACCTCCACAACAGCCAAATGTCACACTCCACCAAGTTGCCCACCACCTGCTTTTAAATGGCAAGTGCAGCAAGAAGCCCAAGACGATCAAACTAGACCACAAGAGGTTTAGTGACGACCCTGGTTTCCCTCGCTCCCCTTCAACTGGACGAATTGGAATCCGGTAATTGCTAACTTCAACCAGGAAAAAGCTGTAGGCCTTGACAACATTACAACTGATCCCGCTGAAAAATTCGGCCCACTAGGCGAAGGAATGGCTTCTTTGAGCTCTACAATTGCTGCCTTATTCTTATAATGTCACTCCTAAAGCCTGGGAGAGATCCTCCAAACCCAAGAGCTACAGACCAATATCACTCCTCAACAGCTACCTCAAGCTCTTTAAACGTCTCCGTCTCTATTGTTCGCAATCGCACCTGTGATAGACGAACACCCCCTATCAAGCAGGTTTTCCCGGCCAGGCAAATCAACAACAGCCAAGTACTCAACCTAATCACACATTTGAGGATGGTTTCGAGAAGGGTATGGTAACCGGAGCTGTGTTCGTCGACCTATCAGCAGCCTACGACACTTTAATCACAGATGCCCTCTCCTACGCTTCTGGACATCACTACGGACGATCCGTGAACTGAGCTTATCAAGGATTGCTGCAAACAGGATGTTCTCTTTGTTCAGCTAAGGAGCGAAGAAGAGCAGATGGCGTAAGGCTTTCAAGATGGACTACCACAGGGGAGTGTGGTTGACGCTCCTGTTCACCTCTATACCACGACCACCTCGGATTGCAGGAACCTTTCGTTTTATTTATGGCAGACGATCTGTAATTAGCGCACAGATGCAGACTTCACACTGTAGAAGAGAGAACCTCCAAACTTTGGATGAACTCACTCATTATGAAAACCACCTACGTGCAATCCATCCAGACCACCACAGTGTGTGCTGTCCATCTACTCAACCGTGAAGCCAAGCGTCAACTTAAAGTTACCTGTCCTGGAACACCCCTGGAGCACTGTGAGAACCATGTCTACCTAGGAGTTACCTTGGACATATGGACCGCACTCTCTCTTATAGACCCACATCGAAAGACAGAGTAAGTAGGTTCACGACAATAATCCTCTTGAACAACTAACTGCTGTCAGAAAGGGGTGCTCGCCCCATACCAAAGATCGACGGCACTTGCCCGTGCTACTCATGACCGAGTATGCTTGCCCTGTATTGGAAAGATCACCCATGCCAAGAAGCTTGATTATGCGTTAATGCTCAGCCGCTTATTACAGGATGCCACCGTCCAACACCAACGGAATATACATCCTAGCAGGGCATGCCCTCCACCCGACATCCGTAGTAGGTAATGTGTAGCGAACATGCAAAAGCACAAATGCAAAAGTATCTAGTGAAGCACCCTATGTCTGACAGATACCTGATGCAACCGCCTTAAATCCAGAGAGAAAGTCCAACCTCTTGAAACAGCTTAAGAGAGCATTAAGCGAGTCGCCTGGTGGAAAGAAAGACTGCCATCAACCAACATCTAGTGCTATCTGAACTGGTGAGCATCTCACACCTTAATGAGCTGCTCCTCTGGGCTGAATGGCGATTTTGTCGCAACAGATTGAGAAGCAGAACCGGCCCATCTAATGTTTTCTTGTAGAAGTGGGACTACCTGGAAGCAGACCAGGATATTACCTGTGGTTGTGAACAGACCACAGACAAGGTAACATTCTTGATCTGCCACTGATGGAGCAACAATGCACAAACAAGGACCTGTGGAATTACAGTGAAACAGCGACGTTTACCACATCTCTGGATCTGAGGATTCGATTTGAGAACCACTGTGTTTGGGACCACATAACAAGAATTCTAAAACAGTACCGTTATCAATTGATTCTGGAGTGATTCACAGATAGTAGCATTGAGTACGGCAAGCAAAAAGTTTTAAAAACGTATTCCAGTTTGTTTTCTACGACTTACCTCACTACCACGCGATCCATTTAAAATCATTTTCTGTGTCTAAATCGTCCAGTCCAATCCACAAACGTTCTCTCACGGTCAACAATTTACCTTAAAAGAAGTAAACAAACACAAACATGAGTACCAGTACTAATCCGAATAGTTCAAAAAGGTTTGGCGCAGGTTTTGACATGTCATACGTTTACTACTTTGTATTACACCTACACTTGGCACCATTTGCTTTTGACACAATACCTTTCGTTACTCGTTTATATCCATAATATTGCATGTGAAAATAAGTTAATCAATTACAAATAATCTACTCTTGTATATGGTAAGCCCCAATAAAACCAATATACTTTTTTCAATATCCATGCAACTTGGAGCTGGAGGACACGAGAGGTATTGACAGACACCATTTTTATTTGTTTCATCAAGCAGACCGCCAAGTAAATTGACGACAGAAAGAAATCAAGTTGTTTTTATAAGCATGATCAGAAAGCAATGTGTACTCATCCTTGCTGAATGTAAAGTGTAGCTATAGCTGCTAACAAAAGTGTAGGTTTTTCTTAGTTAATGCCTAAAATACACGATCTTTTAATCAAAACATTTGGCCAAAGTCACTCTCTGGAGCGTAACACGTAACACATCCCTGCATTGATCCATTTCTTGTCAAAAAATCGGTGATCAAAATTTTGGGTTATACCAAAAAATACCAAAAACAGACGGACGGCACTACTTACTTGTTAAGAAATTTTGCTCTTTTTGACTATGTATTGAGGCCAGCATGGCGCCCATTTCTTGACATTTAGCTTGAGCACTTAGATATTGATCAGCGTCCGTACTGATATAGTAACAATGGTCGCCGTTAGGATCCCATCCGTCTGGACATCTCACTGTGGCCTGTCGTATAATTCTTTTCTGAGGTATTCGCACTATGAAAATAACAGCACATTGCAAGATGGAGAAATATTAAGTTATGCCTTTTACTTAACTCCAATACCTCACCATGCTCCACCAAACTGAAACGGCTAGTTACACCACTGGGTGCAATAGAGCAATTTCAAATAGTAGCCCACTTAAATTTTTGACAAAGAAGTATTATATTCAGGCTTACTAATGCGCTGTTATATTATCTTAAAGAATCAGTTCGTGATCCATACCCTCATCCCTTAAGAAATCTAACAAATCGAGATTTCTATAACATCTACCCCATTGACTTTAAAGAATTTATCGTACAAATTGATATTTACCTTTTTTATATTTTAGTCATTTTACCCTTTTACTCTAAAACCAATGGTTGTAAGTGGTACAACTATATATACATTTTTCGAATGCTTATGACTAGACGGACAATATAGCAATTTTTTCAACATGGAGTATTTAAAAGTTTTACCCCTGTGTAACCTTAGATTGCCCCCTAATGAAGTGACACCACAGTGTGAGACTACTAACTACCTTGCATTGATTTAGAGGGTCCATACTAACTACCAATGGTGTCAAACCTTAGATGCATGAACGAACTCCTTAAATTAATGACCTATGATTTTTGCTCTGCTTAAACTATGTGACCTGTGATAAAAGCACTCAAAAGCACCATCAAACAAACATAAACTTGGTAAATGATTTTTTTTCGGGAATATTTATTATACCATACACGAAAATAAAGGGGATAATTACAAAACGCACCTTAAACGTTAAAGTTTTCAAATGGTTACAGCCTCAGTAACTCACCCTTGTTGTATTTTTGGCGCAATCAACGCTAGCATATTGTAAATGCCGGCACTTGTAATGTCCCCATCCACGGTTAATTGACATTCTGTCTGATAGCCTGGTCTCGTTACCAAAGCATGTGACGCCATCCAAAACCGGGCTAGCTAGAGTAAATGTTCTAGTCTCAATTATTTGGTGAATTGCTGCTATAGCTCCGACGTAACCGAGTTGTCGACAAGCAACTGAGGCTCTTATCACATCCCAACTATCGGCGCATATACTCCCCATACCCAACCCCTTTCCCTTCCCCTCATGGAATAATCTCAACACGCGCCCCTCGGCAGATGTGAACCTCCAACCAGACGGATGTCGCCGTCTTCTAAGTATCCAATTGATGAAAAAGGTTAGTGTGTCCGTTGGCGACGGCTGCGCTTTTCGACACATCTGGCAAAGCAATATACAGTTTGTATCGACTAAACCAATAAGCAATCAACGGTTTCTAAACCCATGCCGACAACAATGCACTAAGCAAACGACATATATACAACCTCGCGCCTTAAATGATTTGGTTTAATTGAAATTTATTCTGTTTCTGTTTCCGCGCTAATATTGTTTGAATCCAGTACTAGTACTAGCCGTACAATGTCATCCACGTGCACCTTCCATCTGGTACGCTTTTCACGTAGATTTTGAACGCGTACTGTCATTGTTGGCCTTCGAATTCGCCGCCCATTGCAATTGAATGCAAAGCATTTTGCTAATGCCAGTGGAATGTGAAATGAAGTCTCCTATATGCCCTGTGATTCAAGAATGTCCCGTAAGTGCAATAGCTGTAAAATCCAGAAATTCCCATCAAACATAGTTACGTTTATGCCAAGTTCGTTGGAATAAGTCTTCAGCCACCTTGAGAACTATTTAAAGATCACTGATTCAGGTAAAGATAAGGTATCCTAATACAAGGCAGCACACAGATGTATCACATGGCATCTAATTGCACTAACTACCTTCGTGTATTCACGCACACTCTGGAACGTGATATTACTGTGCCGAAGTCTAGAAGCTTTTTTTTCATTTGTAAACAGTACATCGGAATCTACCTGAAACGAAATTCACCAGACTTGTTGTGATTGACGTATTTCGCAGTATACGTGCCTCAGACCCAACAAGTACTGGGACCGAGACTATCTATTCACCGCTATATCCATGATATACACATAAAATGCTAACAACAAAAACAACAAATGACATTAATTAGTATCGATACGATCGTAATTGATCGTTCTTTTGGCACATGTTGCAAAGTAAGCTTGAACATAATAGATATCCACATACCAAAACCACAAAATGTTCCAGTCGCCAGTGCTTCCCCATCCAGTGGTGATCCCGATATACTTAATCATCATAAATTCTTCGAAATGGTGATCCGTAATGGCATTTCTCCAAGAATACCAACTTGGATTAATCCGCCTGTAATTCAACAAGTGAACATACCATAATAACAAAAAAATACACGTCGCGGTCTCGAACCGCTAATCCCCCTGGCGGAGCGGTTTACAAATTTTAAATAATCAGACTGGCAAATACCCCCCTTAAACCCCAAAAATCCCCTAACCCCAAACCACCCCCCTTAAAACCTGGACAACCCCCCTTAAACTCGTGCAACCCACCTTAAACCACACAACCCCCTAAGCCCAGACAACCCCCCTTAAACCAGACCAACCCCCCTTTAATACACCCGGAACAACCCCCTTTAAACCCAACACCCACCTTAAACGCCAACATCCCTCTCCCCCTTAAACCCAACACCCCCCCTTAAAGCTGGACAAAACCCTCCTTAAACTCGGACAACCCCCTTAAACCCCTGGACAACCCCCCTTAAATCTCTTGCAACCCACCTTAAACCACAACAAGCCAATCAGCCCCCTTTAAGCCAAGAAAACCCCCCTTAAACCCGGACAACCCCCTTTAATCCCGGACAACCCACCTTAAAACCCCAACCAATCCCCCCGTAAGTCCAGACAACCCCCCCTAAACCCGACAAACCCCCGTTCAAAAAAAACCGACACCCACCTTAAAACCCCAACATCCGCCCCCTTAAACCCAACAACCCCCTTAAGCTGGGCAACCCCCCTTAAAAACCCCGGACAACCCCCCTTAACCTGGACAAACCCCCCTTAAACTCAACTCGTGCAACCCACCTAAACCACAACAAGCCCCCTTAAAGCCCAGACAACCCCCCTTAAAAACCCGGACAAAACCCCCTTTAAACCCGGACAACCCCCTTAAACCCCAACAAGCCCCTTAAGTTCCAAGACAACCCCCCTTAAACCCGTGACAAGAAACCAACCCCTTTAAAAACCCAGACAACCCACCTTAAACCCCAACATCCCCTTACACCCAACAACCCCCTAAAGCCTGGACAGAACAACCCCCCTTAAACCCGGACAACCCCCCTTAAACCCGGACACCCACCTTAAACCTATCAGCGCGAGATTACATGATTCCCCACCCCTCCATCAAGTTTTCAATCATCAAAATCGGACTTATGGATTTCAGATATTTGTTCACAAGTTTTTTTGGGTGAAATTTTTCTTTTTTTAAAGTTTTTTAAATTTGGCCAAATTTAGCATTTTAAATTAGCATCTCCATGCGCGCACAAACCTAATCAGCGCGAGAGTACATGATTTCCCCCCCCCCTCCAGCCAATTTTCATTTCAATCAAAATCGGACTTATGGATCTTAAGATAGCTTGTTCACAGAGCTTTTTTGGTAAAATACCCCAATTAACTCATTATTTTGCAAATTAGGTACCAAGTTAGCATATGCCACGCCCTAATCTAATCAGATGAAGGGCATGGCAGTCCGATCCCACCGCACCAAGTGACAATCAACCATAACCCGTTATGGGTCTCATGTTTTATCGCGTTCACAAGATTGTGTTGGACGCCGCCGACGGCGCCGCCGACGCCGCCGCCTTGACGATAGCAAATTCTCCCTTCTGCTTTTCAAGCAGGGGGATAATTAAAACAGGTAATGACTCTTTACTTAAAGCATATTAGCCATTTTTTTGAAGGGCGCCCCCCAATTTTTCAAAAAAAATTTTGGAGATTTTTTAAACACGGTGCATTGGTCACGTGGCTAGTAAACTATACCTGTGAATGGTTAAAAGCTCGAAACATGTCTATGTGTCCCAAACGAGGAATTTGTACTAAATAATTATTATCGTGGATCCCCGATAATAATTCAACGGCTGCTGGAAACGGTCCTCCATGTGAAATAGCCGGGAAATAGGGCCATGTACGTTGTTCGCTCATGCGATTAGCTGTTTTAATATTTCGTGCGGCAGTCAAGTTAGAAGAGAGGTTAATTTTCTCGAGGTGGCACTATTTCACATGGACGGACATAACGTAAGCATTTCCCAGCTCTGCCGTTAAGTCCAATCTGGTGATCCCCCCATTCCAATTACAAAATCGCTTATTTTGTGATAATAACGCATTTTTTAGCATTCTCGTTCGCAGTTATAGTTTCCTAGACAATTCCAGGTACTGTGCAAAAATATCAAATTTTGAAATTGGGGGCGCTCTTTTCAAAACTGTGACACATATTGCTTTAAATAGAAACTAAATTGCTTTAATATGGTAAAGCATCTGAAGAAAGCATATTATTATTTATATCAAGGCTTCCAAGTGGTGCAAGAAATCTTTTTGATTGTACAATTACCGTAAAAGTCCCCGATGTAATACAATATTAGTTTGAATATTTGTATCGCATCCGGGCATTTTTTAGCGAGAACGACATTATTGACTGACTGGTAGACTTTTTTTTGGACTACAACACTGTCAACGCAAGGTTTTGACTTGAGTGGAGCCTGATATTTAATAATAATATTGGATGGCTTTTCTTCGTAGATATAAGGATATATTGCACTCGCTAGAAAAATATTTCTTGTATCATATTCAAAGCCATTCAATATAATTATTGTTGTAATTATTATTCCTCATATCTTATGTATATCAAATAACATCAAGCATTTTGCAGTTGAATGAAATAATAAGATACAATATTATGAGCATGCGTAAAATATTTTGTGAGCCCTTACCTGTAAACGAACGTAGAAGTGGTCTATCTTCATCTGGTGACAACTCAGATTCGGTGGTTGCTTGCTACCCAAGGAATACATTGCTGACACGGACTCAATACATACCGCGGTTATTCCAACCGCCCAAAACTACCGTATGGGAATACATATACATACATACAATACATACATACATTTCAGTTGTTGAAGTGGGTGGTTTGCGTTCGAAAAAGTGAGCGAAACTAGTGAAAACAATTGCAGTTTTTTTTACTGATTTCTGTATTTTTACGGGTCACCTGCAATAAATAAATAAGCCTCCTGTCCTGACCGATCCCACTTTAAAGGTCCGTCCACCCGTTGTTAAGTGGTAAAATTTTGGTATCTAAAGAAGTTACTATTTTTCTCATTTACTCTGGAAATCTTGGGCTAAACGGTATTTTTGGTGTGGCTGTTATGAGCGTACATATGCCCCCCATTTTTGGTTCGACCAATATTATTTCTACAGAGTACTCTATGGGAGTCAATTCAGCTTTTGTAGCTGTTATAATCAAACGGGTTCAAATATCGACGCGAAAACTTTACAGACAAAAAAAACAATCAACCGACCGGCAGAGCATATTTCTCCTAAATCCTAGATGTGTTGAAAGAGACATGAGGACATTTACATAAAGAAGCGTACCCCCATTTCTTCGAACCCGGGTTTTTTTGGCATATTTTGGATGTTTACACCAATGTATTGATCACACTTTAGGCTGAATATTAAGCCGAATACGCCGTCTTTATGTAATAAGATGGTGATTTAGTATTTTTCTTGTCGTGCACGACAGAAAATCTAAGCACTGTTTTCTTAGGGACGATTACGATAGCCGGAAGTTCAAAACACAGTTTGCGGTTTTCTTTTGTACTTGTTTGTCTAAAAACCTTCGAAACGTTCTCGATAGTGGTCTACAACCGATCAAGTTTATTTTACATGAGAAATTCTTATTTTCAAAATTCCTCCTGTCATTTTATAAATAAGAAATCGATTTAAAGCATGTCCGTGACCCCCCAACCACAGCCTTGTCCCACTCCGCCCTACTTACCTAAAAAACGTTGATATTTTGAATCATCTGAACGTTTGGTCTAAGTTAGTAATGTGTGCCTTGATATATTTCGTGTGCAAATCGATCTTGCTCTTGAAGAAATCTTTTTCTTTCTGTCCGAGTATGGACAGATATTACAACACAGTGTCCTATGAGGGCAGTGTTATGCAAATAACACGATAACATCAAAACGCACCGTCAGAATCATCATTTGAACTTTTGAAAATGAGCTTTTTCGGGGATGTTCTAGTGAAAAATGAGGTTTTAGGATCACAAAATGCACCTTTAAAGGAACTCCAATATTTGCTACTGATGGCTTTAAATTAAGGCCAAAAATCCATTACCATTTAATCTAATATGTATTTTTGTCTTTTAGTCAGTGATTGGTCCATAGGGATCCATTTTGGAATCGGATGTGTCTCTAGACTGGAAAGGAGTGATTTGTTTGTCTGCCACTAAATGATAGAGCATATTTGAGAAAATATACTGTAAAGCCTTCTGATACTGTCTTGTTTGTCGAAAAAAAAAATCAAATTTTGAGTTAAATCAGTCCAGCCGTTTGCGATAGTAGAAGCAAAAAATTATGCGCATGGGATAATGTTGTGTTTAAGAGATATGTGATGAGCACAGTTTGAGACGTTTTTGCTCATAACTCAGAAGAACATATTCTGGGCCTTAAATCTGACTGGTAATGAAAAAATATGAATTTTCTTCTGATATCACAAATCTCAATTTTTATGGTGTAAAGTGGAGGAAGGGGCATTTTTTAACAATTTTAAAATGCCACAAGTGCCAAGCGCCTGGCTCAATTCAATAAGACTTTGATCCAAGCTTCATGGGTTGTACACAGAAAGGTTTGCTCTTCTGCCGCAAATCAACTGCTGGGATCACCAGGCATGGTCTTTGGTATTATACATACGAGGTAGGTAGCGACTATTGATGTAGCGATACCCACTGCTGGGATCACCAGGCTGGTTTTTGGTATTATACATACGAGTAGGAAGCGACTATCGATGTAGCGATACCCACTGCTGGGATCACCAGGCATGGTCTTTGGTATTATACATACGAGGTAGGAAGCGACTATCGATGTAGCGATACCCACTGCTGGGATCACCAGGCATGGTTTTTGGTATTATACATACGAGGTAGGAAGCGACTATCGATGTAGCGATACCCACTGCTGGGATCACCAGGCATGGTCTTTGGTATTATACATACGAGGTAGGAAGCGACTATCGATGTAGCGATACCCACTGCTGCGATCACCAGCATGGTTTTTGGTATTATACATACGAGGTAGGAAGCGACTATCGATGTAGCGATACCCACTGCTGGGATCACCAGGCATGGTCTTTGGTATTATACATACGAGGTAGGAAGCGACTATCGATGTAGCGATACCCACTGCTGGGATCACCAGGCATGGTCTTTGGTATTATACATACGAGGTAGGTAGCGACTATTGATGTAGCGATACCACTGCGATCAATATCGCCGGACCAGAAGACCTTGGTCGGACAGTGACTTGCACATATTGTGCCATCTTCTTTAAAAAGGACATAATTCCAAGAATGTATTGTATTTGTATTTCTTTGAAAGTTTGAAGCAACAATTTTTGCCCAGGAATATAATACCGTGAATAAATCGAACGCTATTTATACATACCAAGCTTGTTCATGATATCGGTCAATATCAATTTCTTCTATAAGTGCGATGCAACGGTTTGGTTATTCCTTCATGTAATTTCTGAACGAAATTATCATAAGACTGTATAGAGTTGATGGTGTTTATGGGCTTTATTCCGTACGGACTTAATTGATTTCTTTAATCCAAGTACTTACATCAAGGATACACAAAAGTTTACACACCTATCTTATAAGTGGAACATTCCTGAAAAAGTTAATGCTACCCCATGCACGCATATATTGGCCCACAATGGTTCCCCATCGGTAATCTTGGAATCGGCATTATGTGGGTGGCCTTTATTGGTTCTTTATTGGCTCTCCAAGGGCAATAATGGTATTCCGTTGGTAATATTGGCATCGTAACAGTGGCTAGTGCATATTGCCGCCAATAACGGTTTTCCATTGGCAGCTTTGGCATCGGCTTCATATCGGCACCCCTTACTGGTTCAATATGGGAAGAATATTGACCCAAGACAAGCAACCAATATTGAGCCAATTATTGGGATAACACTGGCCCATTATTGACTAAAAAGCCAAGATGCTTAAAAATAGCAGGGCGAGAACTCAGTCAAAGACATTATAGGAATACACTAATAAGTAATATGTCTTAACAATGGTGTTTTAAACAGAGCACATTATTTCAATGACATTATAACTATATTATACCAGTTTCATTAAAAATATTCACTATGTGAGTAGTTCGAAATTATCTAATTAATTATTAAATAATTTTTTATTTTTTTTAAAAAAAATTCCATTACAATAATTGTTGTAAAAAGAACATAGGACCATCATTGGCACAACACCGGTACAACATTGGTTACAATCATTGGTCCAGTATTGGTCCAATGTAGAGAACAAAATAAACTGGCCAGCTGGGGGCCAACATGATCCAATATATAACCATTATCATGTTTTGAGGGAGTCCAAGTGTGTGAAAATATCTGATCCAAAACATGATAATGATAACAGTGGATGATTTACGCCCAATATTAATTGTCTCGCTATGAGTTTCAAATTTGGGTTCGACTGCGTCTAGCCCAATATTTTTGCAACTCATAGCTCGACCAATTAATTTGGGCTTAAGCGAGTCCAATTTTATATCAATTATTGTATCAAATTTGTATGTGGACCATATTGATATAAAATTGGATTGATTCAGCCAAAATGTATTGGTCAAGCAGTTGAGTTCGCAAAATATTGAGGCGGCGAGGAAGAGGTGAGCCAATATTTTAAAACTCATAGCTGAGGGACAAATAAATAGCGCAAATCATCTATTTTATAATTATCAGGCGTAGGATCCGATATTATCGCGTATCGGACACCCCAAGCATGATATGGCCAATTTTGGGCCAATGAGCAAATATTTTATCCAATAGTTGGTCCAATAAAATATAAATATTGGTCCAGTAATTGGACACCAACTGCAGGCTATCGGGTCATTACGAAGAATTCGCCTGTTCCGATTCCTTGCCGATTGATGGCCAAAAATCGCAGAAATTGAATAGAATTGGGGTAATGAAGAAATCTTTTAAGCATGCACCGTTAAATCTTGTTTGGTAATTAGATGAATACACGTTTCTTTCACGATATTTTCCCGAACCCATACCTTCTCTATATTAATTAAAACTGAAGGTCTAAACTAATTGAATGGAGAGTATAAAGTTGTAAGCTGTGGGGTTGAACCCGGTGAATTATCTGATGACACGTGCATTATCTGACAGACTCTAGTGGCATTCGTGAAAAATAATTCACGCTGAAAACAATAGACAATCTAAAACGAGAAATGTATTTATGGATCGGGGTGTGCGCCTAAACCTTATCCACATAGGAATTGATCGAATGATTGTTGCCAACTTCCACAATTAACAATACAATGTACTTGGCAACGCCTCCTTTACTAACTTGTACGGGGTTCTGTGGTTAGTCATAAATCCATCTGATTCTTGATAAAGAAATGCTAGTCAACAATATATCACACTGTCCTTTGGTTTTTAATGACAGCTCACTTACCTATCTCAACGAGGACGGGTGAATCGGGATCTGCAACTAATACAATATGTCCATCGTTTCCTGGCCCGAGTTTAAAACTAAGGAGTGATATGATCCGGAATCTTTGGCACACGTACTGGCCGTATTGTCAGGCGTTTCATATTGCCCGACATCCATTTGCTAAAATGATATTAAACATATTTTTGTGCAGTGAAACTCTTGATCTGATAACATTTACAACCTCTGTGCATCTCTGCTTAACTGCAGCCCGTGAAATAATAGAACTTTTCATTTTCCCGTCCTTTTCTAGACACTTTTTCTTTTAAAAATGTTATTTTAATTTCACTCATATAAATGCACTGAAATTCACTGAAAATGTAACCAATACAGTTAGGAGTTCTTTGTTGCAGGCGTCCTCAGTTAGGACGACCACCAAACCAATTCTTATCAGTGGCAGTAGAATAGTTGTCAGGGTTTAATAAAAAAGCATCGTTGAGTAAATTATCCTCCGCTTTGCATAAGTTTACTCAACTTGGACTAAGAGTTTACTGAATAGAAAGTTTTGTCCCTTTTTTTACTCAACATTTAATAAAATATCTTTAGGATCTTTGTTTACTTTGAAATTGCATATCTGACAAATATAAATTATTAGCATGACAGTTAGCAATATCTGACAAAACCAAATAATGATATTTTTCAGTTTGTATTTCTATTTTTAAAATGAACTAAATCTATTAATATTTTGCTTATATACGGTTTTGTTTGCCATGGGTATGTTGCAATTCTGTAGTTGAATATTTTGGCTATTTATGGTATTCACTCACTTAACCAAGAATATGTACATGCAATATCGTTTACTGATTCATTAACCCTCGTATACCTGAGACGTGAAAAATGATTTGCAGACTGTGGCATGGCAATGGCCTGTGACCACGGAGATTCTTTTGGTATCGTGCCATCACTCTGCAATAACAAGCCAGCTGGAGCTTGTTTTTATTCATAGGGAATTTACGATGCGCTATTGAAGTTTTGTTCTATCCTGCCGGTTTCCAATTTCATTTCAGAGTGGCCTACAGAAATGCGCGCGAGTGTGTGTTATTACTCTTGTTTGGTGCTTTGACAGCAATTAATCCCATATTTCTTACTACTGGTGAGTAGCAAAAAACAAAAAACAAAAAATAAACAAACAAAAAACAAACTAACAAACAAAAAACAAAAACGTCAAAGCAGTAAGACTTTGTCTGTACTGTTGTCTGTACTGCTCTGAGATCATTTGTTCTACATGATCGGTCGTGAAAAACTGAAATGATTGCAGACTCTGGGTACTGGCCTGTGACCACTGAGATTCTCGGTATCGTGCCATCACTCAGGCAAATTATAACAATGTTGGTCAATTTTTGCCTTTTTCTTGTTATAAATTATATATACCTTCAGTATAATTAATTAGTGTCCATGAAACAATTAGAAATGTCCCTATGATCATAACGAAGTGATGCCAGGTAATCCCGATAATAAAAATGTGTCCAATTATAAATTGAGTGCATATACCCTTGCACAAAAAAGTACTCGGCATGTTTTTTCGATCAGTACCGACCAAAGTCCGACCATTTTGAAATTTTTCGTAAATATCATGTGTGGTTGCCTGGTCTTGCTCTTTCTTTAACACCTCGACTGTAAAAAGCGTGCAAAAATGGCTGAGATATAGGTGTCCGAAAGACTGAAGACGCAAACCCCCCAAACCAAAAGTTGCAGTTTTTTGGATTTTTCAATGGTCACTGTGTGTACAAAGCAAAAATACGTGTGTATTCTTGTCAATAATTGATGTGGTCCGGTGTTCGGCATGTCCAGTACATGTAATGCCTAATTGAAAAATCCCAAACCTGCGACTTTGGTTGTTTGGGGGTTTGCGTCTTTTGGCGTCTAGGTTCTATCTCACCATTCTGCGCGCTTTTACCAGCCATGTCATTAAATGAAGAGGCAAGACCAATCCTAGGCAACAAATGTATATGCGACACTTTCAACATGGTCTGACTTTGGCAGAGTACTGCTCGAAAAACATGCATGCCGAGATATTTTTTGTGCCAGTGTATGTGTAAAGTTGTATTCCTCATATATTTAACAACTTTGCACCATATTAGTTTTATTTCCATTTTGGCGCATTTAACTGTTTAAAACAATTTGAAATGTTATGTTGTTACATTGGTTAGGATCAAAGGTACTTTCTAATGTCACTGACCATTGATTTCGATTTGAAAGCTGTAATACTTATAAATTTGTGCAAGTAATTTTTTGAAGATGTTCACGTTTTTGCTGCCATATTGGATTGGACGTCATGTTCCAATTTTAAAAATATCAGAAATACATTTATTGTGTCTAACACATAACCAGTACCTCGCGTCTATCGCCGGTATTTGCGGTTATCGGGCATATTTTAAAATTATTGGGACTTTGCTTCCATTTTGAATTTGGAAGTATGCCTTAATGTTACAATACCCTACACTTGTTCATATGGGTCCTATAGTATATCTAGTAACTCCATATTTTGATAATTAGGGTTGAATAATAATTTATCAGTATGGCGACGCATCTTGGATTTCTCAAAACTCAAGGTGCCCCGGTTGGCACCCGGCAGATTCTTATTCTACCATACACCCTAATCTATCATTTTCAGCAAAAACATGTCCTTACTCAACTGTACGGTCACCTGAACGTTTTCTCTGACTATGACTGTGGTAGGTACACCCTCGACTGTGGTAGGTAGATGGAGACCCGATAGCGTTGGCCAATGCACCAAATTTGTACGTAATGGTTTTTGTAGTACAGTATTGGGTCACAACAAAATGTGCAACGAGAGATTTCACACATAACCTGTGTCCCTACAAAGAGTGAAAATTGTGCTTTTTTTCACGAATGGTAAAGCTTTCGACTCAAAACATCCCCCCCCATGAACGGGATTAAGCGGAAAAGTATCCATCCTGTGCTACAAAAATTGGAAATTTCTAATTTACTATAGGAGTAAATACTAAATATAAGCTTGTTTAAAATTGAAATTGAGAAAATTTTATTTCCATTGCAGGCATTTTCTGTAGCCAAATACAAGGTAAGAGATCTATTGACGTCTTATATTATGAAATCACTAAATGTGACCATAAATGGATGCCCAAAATCTCTCGTCGCACCTTAAAATTGGCGGGTAACATGAGTGTGGGAAAAGTCCATCGACAGTTTTTAATGATGTGTTCAGCAGACAACTTCAATGGAACCGATAGTCGATGCATGCATGCCAAGCATTTCATCAATGAATGCAACGAGCGTACCGTTGTAGAAGTACCCATTGCCGCCGTAATCATGGCCCGGCTACAACGGTAGCATATGGGCAACGCGATTGAGTTTGAACTCTTCACGCAACTTAGTTTCACGCTTTAGCCTTGTCGTCTATGGAGCCTGCCTGTGGCTACCGACGGACTATCTCTGCTTTCACCCGGCACAGCAATATTTCACCATGGATGTGACACCGCGTACACATAAGGGCCTATACAACATTATTGCAGAATAGAACGAATTTTGTATAGAACGTAATATGAAAATATGATTGATCCACATATAATTGCAGTTTGGTGTGAATTTTAATGTTAATTGGGATACACTGTTAGAAACTCCGTCAAAACTGCGACAGGTTGCCGTGTTGCTAACACTTTTGGCTTTTAAACAGTAAAACCCTTTAAAATTGCAGCCAATTTGTACTTGTACAGTTTTTTTTCACATGTAGTCCGCCCCCGAGTGGAGGCCCGATAGAAATGAACGGAACTATTTTGAAATGATTATATAAATTATAATGTTATACAGTATAGCTGTGTGGATAAGATATAATTAGCTAAAATTGGTATCCATAATTCAACGAGTACAATTGCAGACTCACCTACAACAGCAGTTGTCCGGATCATTACACCCGGTCTCCCTCCTTGCAGCAGTACCAACAAGTCCCGTCACCCCCGGGCCCGTCACCAACTTCTTGGACAGGAGTCTGGATTATTGTCGTTGTTGTTTAAACACGCCTCTAGTTGTTTACAACCCTTGGATATGCGTTTGATATTGTTACTTGTACGGATCACATTTTGGCAGCCATTCTGTAAGTACACATACTAATCAAATGTCATTTCTAACAGGAACAATTATTTCAATATAATAAATGAATTTTACAACTAGTATTTTGGCTATCTAATATGTATTTTTTTTTTGTATTTGTAATTTTTATTTCATTTATTTTATATCACTGGTATAAAATACAGCAAAATGCCAAAGCTGGAAGGGGGGAGGTACACTATTGCACATGTAAATGTAAAATAGGAAATTCAGAATTGCACAAGTTAAAGGAAAGAATGAACAGGTGTCAAACACCTCTTGGTCCTTCCCACTTAGAACGGCAAAAATGGGGAAAGGGGAGAAGGAAAGTAGTAAAAATCGGCAACATATCTTAGTATATTGATGGGCAGGAGGAACAAACTCGGAAGCAAACATTAAATTTGTAAGAGTTGGAATCCCAAGTAAGTGGGTTAAAAATTGTAGATCTAATATGAAAGGTAGATCGGTGGTGCCAAAAAGGACCAATCCGAAAGCAAAATGCCTCAGTTTTACACTTTGATGAACGAGTTTGTGGAGGTCAGAAGACGTCAAACCTGACAAAGGCTGAATAAAGGGATTTGGCAATGGGTTCTGAGGTACGAACAATGTTACGCTCAGTACATTTTATTGCACTTGCTAACAATCCGGGCAAAATGCACCCGTCATAAATATAATAATAATAATGACATATTTTATTTAGGTATCCTATGGTAGTGCATAAATGTTCACTATGTCAAAGCATCTGGTACTTTGGAATTGGACATTTTGAAATAAACTATCTAATTCAAACTTCGGTATCTTGTAGGTGTAGTGCTGCAGCACCAACCATTTTAGGAGAGTGCTCCCGGGGCCGGAATAATACATTTGTCATATAGCTACAATGGACCGTAGGGATGTGGAGTTCATTGAAAAAAAGGTGATGACAAAATTAAAAGTGGTGGCAAATTGCATTACGACGCCATTTCCAAATTGTTATGCCATCTAAAGCCAAAAACCAACCTAAGAAGACAATTTTGTGTAAAAAAAGGTTTTTCTCTGGGTCAAGGGAGTTCCATAAAACTATTCCAAAAACTATAAAATATGTTGACAGGTGCCAGTATTTTCCAAGATGGCTGCCCTTTTATTGGCACAAACCTTAAATTTCACTGATAATGAGGAAATATGAACCTTCTGATTTTTTTTACCCAAAATTAAAAATTTTCTGGGTCAAGGAGTTTAAATAAAAATATTAAAAAAAACGTCAGGTAAGTAATATAAAAG
The DNA here is from genome assembly GCA_023653785.1 of Ophioderma brevispina. Lineage (NCBI taxonomy): Eukaryota > Metazoa > Echinodermata > Ophiuroidea > Amphilepidida > Ophiodermatidae > Ophioderma > Ophioderma brevispina. The sequence goes on along the minus strand of JAMKCH010081077.1, from coordinate 88,364 downwards.
TTAATGAAAGTTTCATAAGTTCAATTTTCCCAAAAACAGGTCAAACATATATATAGAAAAAAGCAAAATCCTTTATACCTCGCTATACAGCACCTAGTGATGACGATTTGGTGACAAAGTGGATGTTGTTATAGGTTCAAGGATTTCAACAGCCACATTCTCAAAACTGTCAGATGAGTCGTGAGTCATGTTATTCATGGACTACCAATAGTGACACCCCAAAATGTGACACCTTGACTACTCTAACTACTCTATATGTATTCACCCAAAACATATATCTGGAATTGCATGGGAATTTTGATAGTCATAGGCCCCTGTATTATTTTCATAGAAACCATTATTTGTTTGTTTCAGATATGTCAAAAAATCACCTTTATATTCATCCTACAGTTTGTAGGATAGTCTTATTGAACTCCTTGACCAAGAAAACACTCATTTTGACACCAAAATCATCTTCCTAGGTTATATAATAAGAAATATACGGTTTCTTTGATGAGATGTCGGTCATCTTGAAAAATAGCCGTGTATATAAATTTCCACGACTCAGACAATTCTGGCAATTGTATATTGAACCTCTTGACCCAGACAACATACATTCCAACACTAAGTCATCATAGTAGTGCTAATACCTTTAAATGTCGGCCATTTTGCAAAATGCTGGTTTATGCAAATTGCCATCACTTTTATTTTTGTCATCACGTGTTTTTGTGAACTACACAATCCAATGATCAATTTTAGCTATGATTGCAAATGTTATTATTCCGGTCCTGGTTGGTAGAAATCTAAGGCCCCTTTTCACCTGATGCTGCAGCACTAGTGGTCATTTACTGAATTTAGTGCTCTCAGAATAGTGACGTCATTCATAGTATAATACTCAAATCTTTAAAATGTCTGGCCAAAATATAATAATAATTAAAAAAACATTTAGAGATTATGAAAAGAATGAATCTTACAGAAACATCAGAAGCATAATACAATTTTATCAAAACAACATTGCTGATTTTTAGGAAAGTAAACAACCTAATCTTCAAACGAGTACAAATTAATTTGAACATACCTTGGGCATGTTAGGGAAACGAGAGCTAAGAGGAGGATCTACGGTTATTAGGCACGAACAAACTTTTACCAGACACTCAACAATATTTATAAAGGAGTCTAGGTTTGCCGCTGGGCACCGCTACTCCATTTCAATACACACGCCGAAGAATCCTCAAACCAGCAACAAAGCGAGGCAAGACCTGCTAATTACACGTCACACCATGAATGCTTGTCGTGTGATCCATTCCAACCAATTACTGCACGGTTTGGGAATGTACAATCAGGGGAACCCCGGAAATAGCAATGCGCTGTGACACGTACGAGATTCCGATAGCTCATGTAGAGTGAATGAGAAATACAGAATATCGAAACTAGCAAAACGGTATAATGGAACGATGTCATGGATGGGAAATATTTTAAAGAAGTGTGGTTTTGCCTTGTGCATATTAAGACCGTCAATGGCACTAGAGACGATGTCAGAACTAAATCACTGACATTTTCGATAATATGGACTTTGATCTATCGCAACATAAATTGTATTAAGTGTCTACGAGATTATTATGAGCAAAATGAGAATGAAATGTTATTTGAGAATTTGGCCCAAGGCCAAGCTTTCTGTGCTTTGGTATAGTGCTATACAAGTTACCCAACCAAGGTTAATTATATTAAGCAGTGGTGCGCTTTTCAATATGATCTAACGATGTTAAAGAAGTTCATTTGTGGCAGGAACCTTGTAAACCACCCTATAAATCACGATAAACTACGAATTGCTACTTTAAGAAATGCTTTTACCGAAAGAATATGATTTGAGCCACACCTGAAAAGCTCTTTTCATTCTTGATAGTTTTAGTAATATTACAATAACGCTTTGTGATATTTGATCCCAAGCGAATTGTTTATATGGGCATACCTCTGATGGGCTACATACAGCTACTGCGTTGCATTCCTCGTTAGATAATGCATCTTCACACGTGTAGCAAGTACCTTCTGAAACAAAAACAACAGAACTGCAATGTGAAAAATCCCATTAACGCTGATGAAATTCTATTGCGGGTCCTCGAGTGATGGATAAATTACTATTATACATTATTAACATGACTATTACGGGTCCTCCAGTGATGGATAAATCATTAGAGTACATTATTAAAACGACTACTATATTTCATACGTAATCACCGGGTTCGTAAGAGATAGGTATGCAAGGAGGGACACCACCGCCAATAACAACATTTGTACATCTGCTTCTTTGGAAAACTAAACGAAATTTATGTTTCAAGTTAAACAAAATTTTTACTTTATACAATCCGGTGTGGGAGGAGATATAGTCCTCCGGGCTTACAGTCCACCTACAACGGTAACGAAAAGGACACTCAATTCAGTTGACTCTTTGTACCAACATTAGTTTACTACACTTTATTCCGTTGTTCGTTTTGGAGCCCGGACTATGGCTCTATCGGACCATAGCTCCTTTAAAAGGAGTTTAAAAAAACACACACAGTATTGAATCCAACGAAACATTTATCAGGTCATTTTGGTGACATTACAAAAAAAATTACAATGTAAATGAGCAACCCCATTGTTGTCAAAATACCAAATAATAGTCCATTTCCTACCTCTGTACACTGGATGTCATAACCTTGACGAACCTTTCCGCATGCGTCAAGATATGCCGTCTTTGTTCGTGGTGTAAAAACGCTGTCCGCATTTAAGCCAGCGCCGCGGTTTAACGGTGCGAACCACCATCACGATCTGACGTCCACTGCAGGGAGGTAGGGAAATGGAGGATAGTCAGAGTCGGTCGGGTTTTTCTATGAGGCCTGCTACTGGGATCGTGGTAACCAGTACTGTCCCAGGGCTGGGTTGGCGGCCTGCTAAACCGTCACCTGTGCGTAACCCCACTCGTACTCGGGTTTCTAACGAAATCCGAATATAGTCCAGTATATTTTTATTGCTTTTTATAGGGATTGCTTCGCATCCCTAAATCGGGTACTTTGTCGGCCTTGTATGCATCCGCGCCTCGAATCCGTAGTTTTCTCACTTGTATAAATCATTCATGCCTCATCTTTCGTCCATCTAACAATCCTCCTGCCCCGAGAGTCAAAGAAGCCTTAGTTATCACTGGATCGCGAGAAGGGATTCAAACGCAATTTTTCCTAGTGTGCAATATAGTCCAAAACGTTACCATACGTCAAGGACGCACTGTGTGGGAGGAGTGACAACAAGCTATAAATATGTTGGTTTGCTGATGAAGCAAACATACTGGTGGCGCTGGGGGTGAAAGTACACAACAGGGTAAGAAAGATTTCAAACAGGTGTCAAAAGTTCACACAAATGAAAGTATTGGAACACATCACCCAGGCGACTCTATCAAACCCAAGATTAAGTCAATTATAGCCAAGTGGAAATGTCTTAGTCACTCAATAAATTCGATCATTGTGGATGATAAAGTCAAAACCCTTATAGTTCAGGGCAAATTTCTTGAGATGTTACTGGTCAGGAAATCATGCTTCAACATGGAAGCAATTATTTATGAGTTACCTAAGGGGGTTCTCCAGTTTGTTTTAAATGCGTCACCCGACTCCCTCCCTAACCCTCGCCAACCTTAAATAGATGGCGCAACGTCTGTTTTTTAATAAAAAATGCCCGTTTGTGGTAATAGCCAAAAACTCAATCATATTCTTAATGCTGCCAGGTTTTTCTGAAGCAGGGGTCGTATTCATGGCGCCCATGATATCTGGCTTTCCCTTCCTTGTGCCAATTGGTTCAAAATTTTATGATGTTAATGTGGGCCACAGTATTTGTAGATCTACGGAACATCCAGGGCAAACAAAGTACAACAATCCCTCTCTGCACTTCATTCCCTCTCCCAGCGTCCGTGATTTAGTGCTATATTGGCCTAATCTCAACAAGATCACCCTTATTGAACTCACGGTCCTTTTGAACCTAATATTGAGAGTGCACATTCAAGGAAGACAGACAAATATGCCAGCCTCGTTAGTGATTTAAAAGACCGGGTTCTTCATGTGGAATTCATCGCCCTTGAAATTGTTAGCAGAGGATATATATCCACTGAAAACGTGAAAAATCTCAAAAGACTGGTTAAAATGTCCAAACCAAACTTTCCTTCAAAAATGTGCTGGGATAGAAGTGTGCAGACAGTTTCTGTGCACCTCTTTTAGTACCTTTTGTTCAAAGTTTGAACCCACCGTGGTTGGAACCGTGCTTTTTAATATTTAATCTGGCCTGTTTTAATTAATTGTCTTTGTTGTTAATCTTTATCCCCAGCTACTGAATTGCAATCATTTTTCTCTATTCCTTGCCAATGACCCGCTGGTCGGTATCCCGCGTCTAGGTCCCAAACTGCGGGCTTTTTTAATTTATTTTGTTTGTGTTTTTCTCTGTATTTTTTATTAATGTTCAATTTAAAAAGTGTTTTTTGGTGTTTTTTGAAATAATAAAATTTGACCCCAACCCCAATTGCAACAGAAACATTTTGGTGTTAATATACTGTGAAATAGTCCAAAAATAATATATTAAAAGTCTAACAAATCAACCTAGTGAACAATGTGAAATAAGGGGGCAACGTTGGTACAGGGTAAAAAATTAGAATTGTTCGAATTGATTTAAATGAGGTACCAATTTATTTGGATACTCCTAAGGTTTTAAAAATGCATAGTTTTGCCATATCTACGCTTTATAGTTTTAGTACAATGGCACATAAGAGTTCAGTCATCTTGGGTCAAATTCATAGAAAGGTCGATTTTGATCGGACTGCGTTGTACTGTAAATTTGTTCCCACCAGATAAGTAAATGTAACGGATTCTTTGTTGAACTTTTCTATATTCAGAATTACCGAGCTATGACCTAGTGCCCTCCCATAGACCCTGTAGTCCGCCATTCACATTTTGCTTTCCAATTAAATGCAACGAATATTATATATGGTGCAACAGTATATTTTCTGGCTCTGTACCATTAGGCGAACGATTTGACACCAATTTTTATAACGAACGGATATATGCGTGAAAATTTACCCCCATTGTGACTTGAACCTATTTTGACTCATACTAACTTTAACTACAACCTGCCGCTATGGCAAACATAACCTTTTTTTTAATCCTGCAAATGTAAAGAACACTTTGGCATACTTTTGACGCGTTTTGATACTTTTCATATTGTGACCCCTGTATAAACCTTACCCCTTAAAAATTATGTTCCCTCCTTTGATTTAGTAGACTTTTGACATGTTGTTTTTAAAGGATATTCTCAATACAATTCTGTTAGGAATTGATTCTGTTGTCATTAGTGTTGGGTTAAGGCAGCATTCATTCTAATTATTGACTGGCCTAATGCGGTTAGCTGTTTACCCTGGTAGAACAAAATAAGAATCCTACCTACAAGGCGTCATCCTCTTGAGAGCTAATGATAGCCATTCAACACATTTACGTCACGAAGGTCATCCGGTCAATTATCCTTTGCGCCAATAAATCCTCACACAGCAGTATTGCTGTGAATGCGAGGTGAATCCGGCCAACCCTGTTAGCCAGAACAAAACCTGATATAAAGATTTGGTTCTTTCTACTTCTGCTACTACCCAGTAGCGTACCCAGGGGGTGGGGGCAGCTGCTCTCCCCTGGGGAATCTTGCCCCCCTGAAAAATTAGTGATTTACATAGGCCATATACTATACTAACAAATTTTAATATATGCTTGCCCCCCTTTTCCCCCTGAAAAATAAGCTGGTTACGCCACTGCTACTACCACCACCACCACTACTAGTGTTACAGATACAAAATAATACTTATTTCAAAAGGTACGACACCTCAGTGTAATTTATTCCCTTGAAGATACGTACCTCCCGGACAAAATGACGCATATACAACCGGTTGTCCACGAAGGTCCGCTGGTTGGAAACACTCGGCACCATTGACAACTGCGGGTTTGTATCGTGTGTTTAATAACCAATTCTTCAACCACAGTAAATGACAGTCACACATTAAATCGTTGCCGGTCAATGCACTGAAAGCATAAAATGTATCTGTTCCTTTAAAATTAAACTTAAGGTTTTTAGTTTGTTTTGTTTTTGTTATTTATTTATTTAAGCTTCTTGACTTGGGCAAATATCTACATAAACTTTATTGCGTCTGCGTGCATGATATAGGCCCAGACAGTAAACGTAAAACATATCCAGTTTGGTCACTTGACATGTTATTGATTCTCTGAATACAAAATGCCTCCTCTATCGAACAGTGGACTGTGTCTAACAAATTTTGCAAGTCTCACAGTCGCTTGGATTTACTATACATGTAAAGCCCACGATATACTTCCAGCCACAGCGAGCGATTTCTGGGCGTGAGCATGCGTAACACTTGATCTTGGGACCTTATGTGGTAGAGGTTTCATATAGAAGTCCCATTGATGCAAATGAGGTATTACAATTGATTCCGTCATGCGTTGTGACGTTGTGCACTAGTGCTTGACGGAATGAATGGCAATACTCATTTACATCAATGGGACTTCTATATGAAACGTCTACCCTTTATCATGTTTATGTGACTGTATTATAGCGACTATACTAAATGGTGGCAAGGAGCAATTTTGACTTACAGAGTATCCAGTCGGTCGAATACATTGATGATACCAGGTTCAATTGTATTGATGTCGTTATTTGTAAGGTCTCTGCAGAAGAAATAAAGATATTTAAATACGGTGTAGAATTATATAGTCCGCCATACTCATAGTCCTGCTACAACGGTAAAAATAGGGCACTCTATTCAATTGATTATTCACGCAACATTAGTTCCACGCTTTATTCCGATATCGTTTTTGGTGCCCATGCACACTGTGCCTCCCGGCGGACTATGTCTGCTTTCACAACGGTATTTCAAATCAATCAAAGTACAAGGTTACTCTTGCAACACTAAAATAATACCATAGATTTTTGACAAAATAATAAGTCGATCCGTCCTGACCAAAACAACTGCCATTTACGTCCCATATACCAGACACGAAATTGTTGAACAGTCGGCAGTCAAGTTTTATACTAGACATGCTAGCTTGCTGCGAGAAGAGGATCATGGAGCTTTTATAGTAACTCCAGGATGCAAGTAATATTTTAAGGAGACACGAAGACCTGCCATAAAGAATCACCCCCATTTATCGACCGCCATGCCTAGATCCTTCGCACAGTGTACATGTTCTTCCCACAATGCATTCTTCTATACAATTTTGCACTGGTTGTCACATAATTTATAGTGAACAAAAAAGTACTAACTTGCAAGATTGGGATGAGTTCTGTTCCATTTAGGTGGGTGGTTCTTTGGCTAAGTGTCTACTTTCGTGTCCCGCGACAGTTAACCAAACTCACTATAAGGAAAAATATTACAATTCTGAAATAGTCATTTTTGTGTTTTGTCTTGATAATATGATCTTTATTTATAAAAAATTATAAAAAATTGATACAAAAGTTAAAATGTTGTTATTTTTTTCCTAATTTTGATGCAAAACCCCTCGAAAACCCTGCTGTCCTATGGTTGCCGTAAAAATTAACAATGTCATTATTTTTTGGTAGTAAAATGTTTCTTTTTGGAAATACTCTTGATCACTAAGTTATTACTTGATTGAACATATCTTCTATCACAACAATGCCATAATTCAGTTCAATTAAATCTACCAATTTACCATTTTTTGTTCACAAAAGTCCTGTCCCTTGATTTTGAGTCATTTCCGTACCGAACTTTGAGGGCAGTCTATAAATTGAAAACACTGAATCCCAAAATTAACCTTGTCAATCGTACCTGCACGAAGTGCTACTTGCAACCAAATATCATTTATCTCCGGTATCTCTGATGAATTCCATCCAAATACAGACTTTTGCAAAAATGAGGGAGCGTACCTTTATTCAGGGTCATTTCGTAACGCTGTATAAACAACTATAAATATAGTAAAGTAATGTCCTTTTGATTGGCAGTGCAAACCGACTTGTTACCTGTACCCTAATATATACACAACACGCTATGCAATCGCCCTCGGGAGACGTTATACTGTCTAAATGTTGAACTCATCATTTTCTGTAACGGTCATTTCCGTAACGTTTCCGTTACGGAAAATGATTTCTTACACTTTTCACCATGTGTTCTATTTGCAATACATCTGAATCATAACTCAATCTGGTTTTCTCCATGTGAAGATCCCCCTCCCCATGTCTTCATTTTTGTTCAGATATTGAGGATACGTAGTAGAATTTACTCAGTCTTGACATTTACTGTCCTGATTGTCATTTCCGTAACAAATATGTTTCGGAAATGACTTTTAATGGTTTTCCCTATGCTACAACACGGAATTGATGTCTTCCCCCCCCCCATTTACAAAAATTATTTGAAGGCTCTAAAGAACGCGCCGAGTGCTCATTCTAGTATTTTGTGCACTATTGTGTGAACACATTCCAATAAAAAATTATATTTGAAAAACTTTTTTTCTCTTTTTTTTAAAGCAACGTAGACACTTAGCGAAGAAACACCCAGGTATTTTTTGGAAGAACTGCATGTGGGAGGAACATTGCCTCCCTTTGCTGCGAAGTAATCTAGCAGCCGGGTTCGAAAAAATGGGTCGCTTTTCGCAATGTCTTTCGTGTCTCTTTAAAATATTACTTGCATCCTGGAGTTACTATAAAGGCTCCATGCTTGCATCCAGTATTTTAAACAGTGAAAATGTTATTTGAAAACAAAACAACAATTTGTTTTACATATTACGATAATCAGTTGCGTGCAAATAAGAATGTTGATCGCGCCGCACTCGTGCTAATGGCTCCTGTCTTGACAAAGATTTAAAAAGATCTTTACCATTATTGCAATTATTAGTCCAAGTATGTTAACCTTACCACTTTGCAATTACTAATGCCTTTTTTAGGGTTAGATTTTAGCGTTAGGGTTATAGTTGGTTTAGGGTAGGTGTTAAAAACCGTTTAGGGATATGGTTATAACAGATATGCTTATTTCAGATGTTCGGCCAGTTTTGACCCCTTTTATTATAAGGTCGCCAAGTGTAGAATTCAACGAACCTTGTCGAATACGAAGCAGTGTAATGAGAAAGCCATTCCAAATAACATAATCATACTTACAGCACCTTCAATTTAGTGATCGCTTGAGTACTGATGTCATATGAGTTGTATCTAGTCGTAAGTGGTTGTCCGATAATCTCTGGAAAAAGCCAGCGGCGTATTGAGAACAAAAAAAGTCAAACTGACCGGTGGCTGAGTGTTAGTATCAATATGATTGGGTGTGATGTATGCGGCGTTTGATTTAAGTAATAGGGTTTGGGTAGGTGTGTGGTTGTATGCATTCAAAACGGCATTTGAGTGTATTTTGTTTTGAAAATATAAGTGCGGCTACTGTAATCGAATGTTATCCACCGTTAAATGCAACACAGATATGCTAGATCAAGACTAGAAAAATACAGCAAGTAAACTTGTGTCATCCCCTGGCAAGATGGCAGTCTGGAACATGACCTCAGATGACATTTGACCTTGGTCCATGACCTTGACATCATCCACATATGAAGGAACCCCTATTGCACCTTAACCCCAAGTCTGGTTTGAATCGAACTGCAACTTTTCGAAGAAGACCTGAAAAACGAAAACCTAAGCAAAACCTAACCAAACTACGGATTTGAGCGCTCTCGCAAAATCCTCCTTCTGCTTTTCAAGCCAGGGGGATAAAAAGGTCATACAATAACGTGTTAAAAGTAACCGAATGGGAAAAAGGTAGAGCATACAACAAGCGAGTGGGCCATTTTTTTAATTCGTTCACCTGTCATGCTATGTTCATTAAAAATACAATCACAAAATAAACCCCGCAGCATTAAACTTCGATCAAATAATCTGTATCAACTATATTTCAGATAACTTGTATCAATTTTCGATCACATTCGCGCATTTATGGCACTTTCAAATTCTTTCTAAAATGTCTTTAGACTAGTAACACTCATCGACTACTTGGTATCACACCTTTGGAATGATACAGTTTTTAAGAAACAAATGGTGCCACTAAGCATTAGACATTCCAGAAACTATAAGGTAAGGTATTAGAATTTAACGGTATCTCAACACAATTGTGTCATATTGTGTCACCATTTTAACTCATCACATCAAACATTTTACAAGACAAATATTAAACACATTAGAATGACCATTTTAATTCAGTTCATTCTAATTATAACATTTATAAATAGGGAGTAAAAAGACAGTTAAAACATTTATACAAATCATCTGAAGAGGCTTTATATCTCGAAAGAATGTTTTCATATTTGGGACGTTATAAAATTTCCAGAAATTATGTACCTGAGACGCGTCCTCGTACAATGAATATGGAATTATTCTTTTTTTTTGTTTTTGCTTTAATCGAACAAAAGAATCTCACGCCCAAGTACAACTCATTTTCGACATCTAAAGTGTTTATTGCTTATGTGTCAGCTTCGGCAATATTATCATCTAAAGCAATTTCTCCAATTCGATAGCAATTTTGTTTCTAGAAAAAAGGTAATTTGAAGCTTCCTGTTCTGGGTTGATAAGCTAATGAGCAATAAAAGAAGACTATTAAACAAAGTTGTCCTGTCCTTGTATAACCAAGTGTAGAACATTTACAGGCGTGAAACCCGTGGTGTTCACACTAGGGCATTTGACCCCATACCCACTTTTTGAAATAGAAAATTCTTAACTTCATACAAATCTGTAATAAAGGAATTTCCAAATGTAGAGCCGGTGTATATACACTATGACCACTATCGGTGCACTGAAAAGAATTCAAAAGCTTTCTGGAAGTCAGTGAAGTTCATTGTAAACGGGAATTGCCATTCCAAACTCTGTTCGATGACACTTCTAGCAAAATATTTGTTTTGCACAGGAGCGACGAGAGTGCAAACCAGCTTGCTCTTTACGCAATCTCTTGTCAATTAACTAGTTCTTAAGAGTATGATAAGAACAAAACGTGTTTTAGGCACTCTCTTTCAAAGTAAGTCATTGATGCTAGATTATGATGTGAGCCGGTAGATTGTTAAAAATAGCTGTGGAGTGGCAAAGTAAAAAGCGTTCACCATATGCTTTTCTTCGTATAGGCATATTTGATGGAAGCAGGTAGTTGCATTTGATCACACAGCAATGCGTTTTACCGTTAAATTTACGGGAACCGAAGCCCATTAATTTCAGATTAAGATCAGGACATCAAATCATCAATAGGCACATTCTGTCTTTGAAACGAACTATTAACTACTATTCATGCTATTTGCAGGCAAATTCGAATTCTATTTATGGGAAATACCTGTAAAATCTTATGGTAAATGTCATACAAAGTAATTTCTAACAGTGTTGGCTAAGGCAATTCCGAGAAACATCTTAATATTTAGAAAATTGAGTCAAGTTTCAGAAAAGATTGTTAGAAACATCTTGATTTATTGCTAAATATGTTTGATTAAAAAAACAGAAATATCCAGCTAAAGTCAGCTGTATACCGAAAACGCGCATTGGTAAAACATGTAGAGTTAATTTAGCTAATTTGCCTTAATTTCTATGTAAGATATTTTATTTTAAACACGTACAGTGGAAAATAATTACTTTTCAAGATAAGCTTGCTTGTTGATCGTCTTCAATAAAATATTTCATTTATTATTTATGTTATTATTAACTTATTTCAATTTCTCGATTATCTCTTATTCTATATTATATCTTTTATTTCATATTGTACACATTGCTGAGGTTGGATAAGATCTCCATTGCGTTCAGTAGTAAAAACCAACTGTCATTTGGGGTGTAATTGTGAGACGGTGTCCTATTAGAGTACTGATAATGTTTGCGTGTTGACATGGCCTGATTGCTCAGTTGTTTCTGACCGTCCAATGTCCACAGCAATTTCCTCTAAAAATCAGACCATTGGATAAACTAGTGTCTCCGTCTGTCACAAACTGTAATATGGATTGGTGTGTTCAGATGTGCGATTTCACTCCATTCAACGTTGCCCAGCAATCCATTCGTATGGACTTCCGTATGGGGTTATATGCATAGTCTGTACTAGACAACGCTGTTATTTATTGGGCCATTGCATCGAAGATAGCCGTCTCAGCTTCCAGCTACATGTTGCTATGCAAACACTGACTTGCTTCAAGTCACCTTCTGGGAACAAAAATTAACCATCAAAATATGGAGATCACGCAGGCAAGCGTGAATACCAATTGTGAATCCAGTTTGGGGAGTATGTTAAACTTTGTTGACTATTAAAAAACTAAGTACTTAAATTTCGAAATGAACTTGACTTGAAATGGGAATTTCCAAAATACCAAAAGGTCCCTTGTTGCGATATCCGCAATTTTCATCCAGAAAAACAACGTTCAATATGTCTATTCCATCCACCGTAAATGTGAATATTTGTAAAGAACACTAACTGATGACATACAAAATCGGAATAAAAAGTAACATTTGATTAACGTATGAGTCTAATACACGATTTGAAGAACGCTGAAAACGATTACATGATTAGATAAAACGCATCACATGTTCCCAAACAAGTAACCATTTCCCTCAAAGTCTGATTGCACTCAATTTGGTTCTATAACAGCTTTCATGATCTTTTCTGAAAAGATTACACTACTTTTACCCTTCCCTATTCTACTTATGTTATACATGCAGTTGTTTCATGTTCACCATATATTTGAAAACAATTGTTATGTTTAGATAATACTAAAATTCAAGACAGAACGTGTTTGGTTCAGATTAACGAGTTGCTCGACTGCTCGACAGTTGTTTTACTTCGGAACTCACACGCTTTGAGACTATATTGTTTTCGGTTTTAAGGAATCTACAGCTGTACTTGATATGCTCTGTCGTGTAGATTTAGGTCACTGATGTCATTGCTCCCAGTCAATAATCACTAACTTAAAACTTGCATCAAAATTTTACTGTCAATTTCATGTTTGCCTGGACGTGTATCCAATCTTAATATCTGCATTGTTCTTAAACGTTAAAATGAGTGGGGCAAATGTGTATTTTATTGGCCAGACTCTTTAATCTTCCTTTCCAAATCATCCAAATGCATACAGTTACAATGAGATAGAGGAAATGATAAAAAGGCAATAAGGCCATTGTCACCGATGTGAAAAAACATGACAGAAGTTCAGCACGATATATAAACCCCGGTGTACAACCCAAAATATTTACACATAGAAATTCAGAAGGTTCATCTTAAATCAATTTCTGAAATACTTCATTTGACCCCCTATCCTTGATCCTCTTGCATTTGAATTGATGGAATTGTAAAGGATATGTACACAAATGCTCTAGTTTGTCAGAAAACGTCTTCGTTCTTTGTTAATATTATAATTATTGGTATTTCTTGTGTGATGGTCATGTACATCCACATGAATATGTTAAGCACACAGACCGACAGAGACACACACACACACACACACACACACACACACACACACACAAAGACACACATTAATTTAAGGAGATTATACTTTGTCCAACAACTTACAAAATAACAGTGTCATCGGGAATTCCTGCGGGAACTGATGTCAGCTGCTTGGAAGAACAATCAACTAACAGACCAATGTCCACATCTAGGCAGTCACACAGAGTATTGCAAGTGATACCCAAAACTGCAGTTACCATGGTAATCGAGGAAAAAAGCAAAATGATAACTGTGTCGTAACTCAAACGTCGGTTGAATTGATAGAAATCCATGGTGATAGACGGATGCAGGCCGTTCTTCCTACATGATGAAAAATTATGAAAGTTGTAGACATTAGATAAGTGTTGTGCATTATATTTTAGCAAGAAGATCGCATCGTGTCTTTTATATCAAATTACCATTATCGATAGGAAACGAATCTTATATCTGGAATGTACATGCGTGTTTAAATTGCTACTTCCCTCGACTATGTCACGTCGATGTTACAGAACTGATAACTGATCTAGACCCACATGTTGTCGAATGTCAAGTGCTAGATACACATAAGATGCGTCTCTGTCTTCACCTCAATTAAGATCGATTCAATGAGAGATGGACGCTCGATGCATAACTTATTTTGTTTTAAAATAACTTTATTAACCTGTCGACAAATAAGGTTTATTATTACGGATCGAATGATGACGACATGCGGATTTAATTGTGCTAGCATTAGTTAGCTCCAATATCTCCATGAAGATGAAACTATTAAACGATAGCATTTTGACTAGCCTGCACCGAAAAAAATCATGGTGCGCATATAAATTTAAAGTACTTGTTTTGTCTCTGTAACACGAATCTTCAGCCAGTGGGCAGGTCACACAAGTACTATTATTCACTGTGAAAATTGGTGGACAGGGTCCTTTGGAATGATCTTGCATGAATAGGCAAACGACCATGCTATTTGCCACAATTCCCTGCACATGTCTGCAGTTCTAATCTTCAAAGATCAAGCCCATGTTATTGCATATGAGAATTCAATTCCGTGATGCCAGTAATGTAAGGTTATACATTTTTCGAGGTCTTCGCTTTCTAACAGATAGAGTAATACGTAAACAGATTTTTGTAGCAGATAATTCAATAAACAATTTGGGGTGATTTAAAATTTGCTGGGATTTCTATAACTTCAAATACCACGGTTTTTCAAATCTTAAATTTCATCGCTTTTAATCCTTTGTTTTTAACCCCCGTGACCCTTTCACATCATATATATTAGACAACGTAGGTATGCAGTTGACATTCCATGTGGTGGGGTTCCACAACCATAGGTAGTGTCCTGATCTGCTTCCAGGTAGCCCTACTTCAGCAAATGAGTAGTCAGCTCAAGGTGGAAGATGCTCACCAGGTTCAATACCAATAGATGTTACTTGGTTGATAGCAAGGCTTTCTTTCCACAAGGCGACTCTCTGAAACTCTTTAGAGACTGTTTCAAGGGGTTGGACTTTGCTTAAGAAACTCTCTGGATTTAAGGCGGTTGGCAGCTGGTCTCTGTCGTCCGGACATAGGGTGCTTCATATGAGCTGCTTGGCAGCGACGCCCTTGCATGCTCGCTACACTGCGACGGATGTCTGGTTGGAGCAATTCCTGCTAGGATGTTTAAGTTCTCCGTTGGAGTTGATCGAAGAAATCCTGTGATAAGCCGGCAGGAGGCATTTAACGCGGGATCAAGTTTCTTGGCATGGGTTGATCTTCCCATACAGGGAAGGCATAATCTGCACATGAGAAGCACAGGGCAAATGCCGTCGATCTTAGGGTATGTGGGCGAGCACCCCATCTTGTGCTAGTGAGTTTGTTCAAGATGTTATTGCGTGAACATACTTCGTCTTCTTAATGTCGGTCTTAGCGAGTGCGGTCCAAGGTAACTCCTAGATGGACAGGAGTATCCAAGTGCTCCAGGGGTGTTCCAGACCAGGTTACTTTAACTGACGTTTGGCTGCGCTTCACGGTTGCGTAGATGGAAAGCACACACTTGTGTCTTGGATGGATTTGGACGTAGGTGGTTTTCCTCATAGTAAGGAGTGAATTCATCCAAAGCTTTGGAGAGTTCTCTTCTACAACTGTGAAACCTACATCTTATGCGCTAATTTCAAGATCGTCTGCATTGCATGTAGAAACGACACGTTCCTGCACGTACTCCTGGGTTGGTCGTTGGTATAGCTGTTGAACAGGAGAGGTGCGAGCACGCTCCCTTGGGGTAGTCCATTCTTGAGCCTACGCCATCAGCTCTTATTCGCTCCTAGCTGTACAAAGAACATCCTGTTTGTAAGCAATCCTTTGATGGCTCAGTCAAGCGGATATGTCCTTGGTGAGTTCCAAAATCGTATGGAGTAAGCATCAGTGATTAACAGTGTCATAAGTTGCTGATAGATCGACTAACACGACTCCGGCTACCAAACCCTTCTCGAAACCATTCTCGATGTGTTGAGCTAGGTTGAGTACTTGGCTTGTTATTGACTTGCCTGGCCGGAAACCTGCTTATTCGGGTATGAGGTGTTCGTCTATTACAGGTGCAATACGGTTGGGCAGGAGACGTTCAAAGGGCGTGTATGGCTGAGGAGTGATATTGGTCTATAGCTTTTGGGATTAGGCGAATCTTTCCTAGGCTTTATGAGTGCCAAAACATGTGCTGCCTGTGATAACTTTGGCTTTACCATAAGCACAAAGAAGACTGAAGTCATGTATCAACCCGCTCCTGGGAAGCCATATGTGAAACCATCTATCACTCTTAAAGATCAGAAGCTAACAGCAGTTGACAAGTTCACATACTTGGGGAGCACCTTGTCCCATGATTTGCTTATTGGTGATGAAATCAACAACAGAATTGCAAAAGCCAGTAGCTCTAGCCGTCTGTGGGTAAAGGTCTTGGAATGCACAGGCATCAGATTGGACACCAAATCAATGGTCTACCAGGCTATTGTCTTGCCATCTCTCCTTTATAGTTGTGAAACCTGGAGAGTGTACTAACGCCATGCTAAGCTACTCTAGGAAATTAAATCACTTACCTATCTGAGAAGGATGCTGAAGATAAAGTTGCAGGACAAAGTCCCAGATACGGGGAGTCTTCACTCGTGCAAGTATGCAAAGTATCTACACCATCTTGAAGAAACATCAGCTTAGATGGGCTGTGACCAGAATGCCTCACTACTGTCTCCCAAGAAAATCTTCTACGGCGAACAGACGTCAGGAAATCGTTCACGTGGTGGACAGAAGAACGTTTCAAAGATACACTCAAGGCTTTGCTCAAGAGCTTCAGCATAGACACGAACAGTTGGGAAAGCCTAGCCCAAGATCGCCCCACACCTTATCAAAGATGGTGCTGAAACATCTGAATCTCACAGAATCAGCAAGGCTGAGGCTAAAAGGCAGAAGCGCAAGTCTACAAAGTAAAGTCAACTTCATAGCATCAGTACTCATTCCATCGAATGTTCTGTGTGTCACATACATTTCCATGCTCAAATTGGTCTCATCAGCCACATGCGAACCCACAAAATTATTTGTCTTGTCATGGTCATCCTCACCACTGATGGACGAACGAACGAAAGAACGAACCGGAAAGGGTGTGGGTGCACTCAACTTTTTCAGGTAGTGATGTGCTGCCTCGATTTCAGAATTTGGGGGCTTGGGAACTGATTTTGTCTGTCAAAATAAGGCCTTAGAAACTGAAAGTACTTAAGTGTCTGTTTTTCACAAAGAACTGTAATATAAGGTGTTGATTTGACAGAACACTAGCAATTTAGAGACAAAATAGGCATTTTGAATTTGGAAGAAAATGACTGATATTGGCTTTAAGGACTGCTGGAGAGGCGTGAAATGGGGTCTTAAGGGTCGCACATACTCGTACCTCTTTCCTTTGTAAGTGCCCCATCCCGGGGTAATAACTTACTGATAGCGGGGGAGCTAGCAGACATTTGTAACACACCCCGATTTGGCGCACGTGGGCCTTACACTGATATGAATGATGAAAATACACATTTATTACGGTGTGTTGTTTGAATGCAATTCGGCAACTTCGGGTAATTTTTGCCTTGTAATAAATTTGAAGAAAAAAATGATCGTTACCGGTTTAGATTTTATTTTCGTCATTGTATAATACACAATGACGTAGTTTTCGGCTTATTCGTTTCAAAGTTGAGTAAGTACATAGGCAACCATCTGATCATTGCCAAAAACTTTTAAAAGTTCAGACAAAAGGTAAGGTAAATACAGCCCCCTACTTTATATTTTTTCTTATCAATAGTTTGAAATCAAGGTGCGAAACATAAAATGCATTACGAGAGAATCGACGTAATTATTCCTTTCTAATTCTGTTTGTATTCTGTAGTTCTCTTTCTAGTGTTAGACAACGCCAAATCAAGAACAACAGGGCATGAGATGTGTGCGGTCACAACCCTGGAAATACAAAGGTTTGGAGAAGAAATTCTCGACTGTGTCAAAGAAATGTACGTGTTTCTTACAACCGTGAAGGAAAGCTTTGAGGTAATTGTGAGCAACTCGCAGTCGTAAGTTAATTTATTCTGGAAGATACTGGATTTCTAAATTGGGCAAATCTGTTTAAAAAATATGCGGGTTTTTGATTTGTCATAAACCTGTTTGATATCAAACACTTTACGAAATACTTGAACATGTATCTCAGAGAATATTTTCGTATTGGTCTGAACCCTTTATTAATTAGAATTTCCTTACCAAAGGCTAATATGGTGTTGTAAATGTATTTGTTGTATTGAATGTTTTGTTCATACATAAATTTTTATTTTTGTTTGTAATGCAATGAACCTAAAGACAATTTTATGTGCTGAACGTAATTTTAACGCTAAAAGTTTGATAACAAGTTAAAACCAACTTTTAAAAAAGTAGCGAATAAAGCATGATGTGATATCTGTTACAACAGAACACGGAATATTTTGGAATATTACATTTGATTTCATTTTTCCTGTAAATGTGGTATAAATTGACAATTTCATGGGGAAAATGGTTAAACAAAGGTGAAGTGTTTAATATATTATGACAATATGCTTAAACACAAAACAGTGATTAACGCGTTTATATGTTAAACTAGTTTGATAATATGATAAACGCACAAGTGTAAAAATGTACACAACTGATTTGTACACACAGACGTTAATAAAATGATAAACACCATACATTGTTGAGTAAGCGTTGCTCAAAACGTGTTTTGTGTTGAATGGATACACATAGACTTCAGCAAACCATGGAGCACCATGCCATGGAGCTAAAGATTTCAACAATCTGCCCGGTATGCGGAGGTGAAAAACACTTCAGATTCCATTTCATTTGGGAGTGCAGGGCTATTGTTATAATTGCCACGCAGTTGAAAAGATTGCAGATACTACCACCTCCACGATTCAGATTCAGATCCTATTCTAGGATGTAGAAGTATTATAGATCTTAAAAGAAATTCTGGTTCTTGTATTGTTTATAGACAATCAAAGCTTCTGTTCGTTTATTTTCATTAATTTAGGCAGCAAACAGAGCCAGTGATTTACTGTGCCGCCATCAACCAGTACTAAAACTTGATAGAGTAAGTATAGCAACACATGTACACTGTAACGAATGCAATGTGCCGTCCACACATTAAACTGAGGTTAAAAATATAATTGAATCGTTTGCAGAGTAATGTCTTACATCACACATACATAGAAACGATTCTGTCCTGGTACTCTGTTAGAAAAGAGCTGTAAACTTTCAAGGCCGACGGTAAAGTCCGCGGTAAAGTACTATCTATTTTGTACACATTGTACGAAATAGATAGTACATGTATTACAAAATATACACTGAACGAAGACACAATATATTTCGCAGTCAAATATAGTAATATAACATCAAAATATCATTATTAAATATTATTTTCCACCCTTTGTAACTTTAAAAACGTTTTTCTCCGTTCTTGCAGTTTGGAAGTACCTCAACTGCCAGTAAAACAGAGTAATTTTACGGCTTTTTAAAACAGTTTAAAATCAAACTTGGTAATATTTTTTTAATGTTATTTAACCGTCTTGATCTGAAGAGTGCATTTGTACGTTTGTCCAGTGCACTTTCAAAAATCGACAAAAAATGTCCATTTGACAGCTAGCAAAAAATATCTGTAAAACTACCGGGATTTACTAACAGTGCACGTAAATTTACTAAGATGTGGTCAACGCAAGAATTTCCGAAACATTGGCAAAACTTTTGTTAGTAATCAATATTTACGAAATAATCACCCAAACCTTGTTTTTCTTCATCGTTTTGAAATTAGGTATTTCTTTTGTTGCAATACGAAAAAAACCCGGCTTTTATAAGTCAGAGACGAAGGCAATACGTGTGTCTCAATATCGTTGTGTGAACGCAAGAAAGTCGTAAGTGTAATAGCTGCCATTTGTCAGAAATTCTCATCAAACATACTAGTATGCTAACTCTTTGGTCAGTGGCTTTTGAAAATGGTTCTTCAGGCGGCACAGTCACTTGAAGAGCCATTTCAAGAGCCACCGACTCAAGAAGAGATGATAAAGTAAAAGTCATCCTAATACATGAAAGCACGCAGCTGTATCACATGGCAGCTATTGCATTTGTATACTCTTCTTGTATACATGTACTCACACTTTTGCCACACGCACTTTACCGATTTCTGTTTGTAAATCCCGATTCAGACTAAAAATTAATTGAAAAAAGAATACCTGGTCGATGAAATCGACGATGTTTTTCTGTAATAAAACAAGAAAGATAAATGAATTAAAATTAGTGGTTGAATTCATGGTTTTGGTCTATATATTGAAAAAGTAATTCAATCAAATCGAAATTGGTGCCATTATTTTCGAATTTCTTGAAATCGGCAGCCTTCTACAATTTAAATATAGTGCGGCATCAAACAACAATTTGAATAAGTTATGGCATCAAACATCAATGTGAATAAGTTGCAATGGCGTCAAATATTTAAGGGGATAGGATCGTTATACGTGCTGAACTTGGTACACAAAAATAACTGACCAGTTTTTGTAATGGATATTGTATGAAAGACTTGCAAATAATAAATGAAACCGAAATATACATTTTGTTACTGAAATTTTCCTCTTTCATTAGAGCCTAAATTCAGCCCAAATAGTAAAGAAATGGCAAGCCAGTTGTGCTTGAAAGGTTGAAATGTACAATTTTGTAAGTCTGGGCTTTGTGTAAGGTTTCATTGCGTTGCGTGTGTTAGTGCCTATCGACCGTGCTAATTTCAAGAAAAGAAGAGCACGGACCCAGGTCAAACATCATCGCTTACCCCCCCCCCCCCCCCCCACTACAGAAAAGGTTTGACACCTTTGGTAGTTAGTATGGACCCTCTATATCAACGCTAGGTAGTTAGTACTCTCAAATTGTGGTGTCACTTTTTCAATAGGGGCCAATGTGAGGTTACACAGGGGTTGTTGTTGCTTTTTATTATTTTAGACAATATCAATATCTAGAACTGGTCAATTATTTTTGTTGTTAGGTTTAGTTGTTTATTGCACCATCGTCTATGATTGCACAAAAATGTGGAGTTAAAATTAATTTGTTTCTTTTGTATCCAGAACATTGGTCATGCTGTAGGTCTGTCATCCTGTCTTCATGCTTTTCCAAGGATGATAGAAATCGAACGTAATAGCATGTTATCAAGAAAATTTGAGGACGAGTTTTTATCGATATATGAACATTTAAAGGCACTCATTGCTCGTGATTTTATGGAAAGCGTCATTGTAAGTATAACATAGACGACACTGACGTTACAACTATCACATTAATTTTTACCAATATTTCACCATCATGTCATGATTTATGTATTAGTGTAACTCTAATGTAATTTGCATCAGCTATTTTCGTTACCGCATTGATGAATCACTATGGTTACATATCTTCATTATAACATTGCAGGGCGCTATAGATAACGTCAATATAATCGAGCTGATGCCACCATCTTGTATACCTACTGATTCGAATATAATTTCTCGCATTATCTGCAAAGCTATTCTGCTAGATTGTGCTACTTTCACCATTTTGGATGTCTGTATGAACTTGATCTCTGACATTGCAAATCGCATGTCCATATTATACATTGATGACGCTTCGTATAGGTCTTCACTAGAAGACATTGATCAAACACTTGACCGGATATTTGTTTAGCAGACAGAGTGGCGAGGACGGAATGACTGCGGGTATACTCTAGCAAGTCAAATTTTCAAGAGGATGGCAAAATTGGAAAGCCATCCTACCAGGGAGACAAGATGTTTAGTCTATGTTTTTCTATAGTTAAAAGGGTGCCGAGTCACAATTTTGGGTCCAAACTCTGGGAAATGGTAAAAACTCTGGAGAACATGATAAAACAAGGGGTAAAATTAGTACAGGGGTAAATTTGAAATAAAGTCAAATTGTGTTCAAATGTACACCAATGTAAGCTAATGTATTTGTCTCATTACAAGGATTAGAGGGATTAGCAGCGATAATGCGAGAGAATAAAAAATGCGGAAATGCATTTTGTAACTTATAAATCAGGGATAAGTGTGTACAATTTCAAGTATTTGAGGAAATTTGTCATACCGTTTCCCGCAAAATACACAAACACAAAGGCGTCTCAAAATCTACACTAAACAGCTGATTGTGGTTTACACCAGTGCAGAATAGACAAAGATCAATAATGCTTGTGTTTGAGGTCAAACTGTATTAATTATGGTGCACAATATCACCCTGAAAATCTGTAATATTCACCGGGAAAGGCTTTTTTGATATCAAGTCGGAATTTTGATACGCACGTATAGAAATTACAGAATCAGATAAAAAGTACTGCCTTGTTTTTAATACACGGATTTCAAGCAATCACTTGCAGGTTATGTTCGCATATCCATGGCAGTAACACAAATGTAAAAATATGAATTTTAATGATTTTTTAGATGTTTCGGATTAGCAAATCGCTACTAATCCCTTTAAAAGTAATAGCTGGTCTCGCTTCCGACCTTTAGTTAGACGGCTACAGTCCTAATAAGGTTCAAGGTCATTCTGGGGTAAAAATTATCCAATGCTCAGACTTTGTTAAAACCTGACGTCAAATTATTGATCTATCATACTGAAACACAATGAAACACTCTGAATACAATTTTGAGGTCAATTTTTTTTTTTGCGCTCCTATAAACCATGTACACCCATGTTGCATGGGAACTTATAGTCTGACAAACTACACTCAAAAATCAATGTTATGTATCTAATCAGTAAAACCAGAGAAGTAAAACTGGTTGCATTTAATTTTATTGAGTAATTTCAATGAGTAATCTTTCAAGTTATATACACTCTAAATTTTGCAACAGATAATGTAGTTGTGTACAAATGATTGAACCATTTGTTGAACTCTATTGATACTATGTAGCCAAAATAACTTTGAATAAATCTGTTTATGTAAACTGCGAATAAGTCATGACCCTTGGTGCCATTTGTGTCCAAGCTGAAGGCACATACTTTTCAGTTCTTATTATACAGATACATATAAACTGTGTATGCCTTGCATGTGCTTGTATTTTCGGGACAACTACATGTATGTATTAGTGACACTAACACATAGTTGTCCCAAAAATACAAACACATATTATTTTTATAATTATATTATAAATTGCTGGAACTCAAATTCATGTTATAGGTATGTGGTGAAATAATACGTAAGCTTTTAATTAATCACGACTGTCACGTAAAGTTTATTATACATGTAAGCCTACCTAGGTGTAGAAGTTTTTATACAGGGTGAGTCAAAAAAAACTTGACCCTGATTGTGTCCGCCATTTTTAATTTTTAAGTAATATATATCTAACATATTTGGTATCATCTGAAAGCTGGATTTATTTTCATTAATTTTAGGCAGCAAACAGAGCCAGTGATTTACTGTGCCGCCATCAACCAGTACTAAAACTTGATAGAGTAAGTATAGCAACACATGTACACTGTAACGAATGCAATGTGCCGTCCACACATTAAACTGAGGTTAAAAATATAATTGAATCGTTTGCAGAGTAATGTCTTACATCACACATACATAGAAACGATTCTGTCCTGGTACTCTGTTAGAAAAGAGCTGTAAACTTTCAAGGCCGACGGTAAAGTCCGCGGTAAAGTACTATCTATTTTGTACACATTGTACGAAATAGATAGTACATGTATTACAAAATATACACTGAACGAAGACACAATATATTTCGCAGTCAAATATAGTAATATAACATCAAAATATCATTATTAAATATTATTTTCCACCCTTTGTAACTTTACGGTTCCGTGCTGGCAGTTTGGAAGTACCTCAACTGCCAGTAAAACAGAGTAATTTTACGGCTTTTTAAAACAGTTTAAAATCAAACTTGGTAATATTTTTTTAATGTTATTTAACCGTCTTGATCTGAAGAGTGCATTTGTACGTTTGTCCAGTGCACTTTCAAAAATCGACAAAAAATGTCCATTTGACAGCTAGCAAAAAATATCTGTAAAACTACCGGGATTTACTAACAGTGCACGTAAATTTACTAAGATGTGGTCAACGCAAGAATTTCCGAAACATTGGCAAAACTTTTGTTAGTAATCAATATTTACGAAATAATCACCCAAACCTTGTTTTTCTTCATCGTTTTGAAATTAGGTATTTCTTTTGTTGCAATACGAAAAAAACCCGGCTTTTATAAGTCAGAGACGAAGGCAAATACGTGTGTCTCAATATCGTTGTGTGAACGCAAGAAAGTCGTAAGTGTAATAGCTGCCATTTGTCAGAAATTCTCATCAAACATACTAGTATGCTAACTCTTTGGTCAGTGGCTTTTGAAAATGGTTCTTCAGGCGGCACAGTCACTTGAAGAGCCATTTCAAGAGCCACCGACTCAAGAAGAGATGATAAAGTAAAAGTCATCCTAATACATGAAAGCACGCAGCTGTATCACATGGCAGCTATTGCATTTGTATACTCTTCTTGTATACATGTACTCACACTTTTGCCACACGCACTTTACCGATTTCTGTTTGTAAATCCCGATTCAGACTAAAAATTAATTGAAAAAAGAATACCTGGTCGATGAAATCGACGATGTTTTTCTGTAATAAAACAAGAAAGATAAATGAATTAAAATTAGTGGTTGAATTCATGGTTTTGGTCTATATATTGAAAAAGTAATTCAATCAAATCGAAATTGGTGCCATTATTTTCGAATTTCTTGAAATCGGCAGCCTTCTACAATTTAAATATAGTGCGGCATCAAACAACAATTTGAATAAGTTATGGCATCAAACATCAATGTGAATAAGTTGCAATGGCGTCAAATATTTAAGGGGATAGGATCGTTATACGTGCTGAACTTGGTACACAAAAATAACTGACCAGTTTTTGTAATGGATATTGTATGAAAGACTTGCAAATAATAAATGAAACCGAAATATACATTTTGTTACTGAAATTTTCCTCTTTCATTAGAGCCTAAATTCAGCCCAAATAGTAAAGAAATGGCAAGCCAGTTGTGCTTGAAAGGTTGAAATGTACAATTTTGTAAGTCTGGGCTTTGTGTAAGGTTTCATTGCGTTGCGTGTGTTAGTGCCTATCGACCGTGCTAATTTCAAGAAAAGAAGAGCACGGACCCAGGTCAAACATCATCGCTTACCCCCCCCCCCCCCCCCCACTACAGAAAAGGTTTGACACCTTTGGTAGTTAGTATGGACCCTCTATATCAACGCTAGGTAGTTAGTACTCTCAAATTGTGGTGTCACTTTTTCAATAGGGGCCAATGTGAGGTTACACAGGGGTTGTTGTTGCTTTTTATTATTTTAGACAATATCAATATCTAGAACTGGTCAATTATTTTTGTTGTTAGGTTTAGTTGTTTATTGCACCATCGTCTATGATTGCACAAAAATGTGGAGTTAAAATTAATTTGTTTCTTTTGTATCCAGAACATTGGTCATGCTGTAGGTCTGTCATCCTGTCTTCATGCTTTTCCAAGGATGATAGAAATCGAACGTAATAGCATGTTATCAAGAAAATTTGAGGACGAGTTTTTATCGATATATGAACATTTAAAGGCACTCATTGCTCGTGATTTTATGGAAAGCGTCATTGTAAGTATAACATAGACGACACTGACGTTACAACTATCACATTAATTTTTACCAATATTTCACCATCATGTCATGATTTATGTATTAGTGTAACTCTAATGTAATTTGCATCAGCTATTTTCGTTACCGCATTGATGAATCACTATGGTTACATATCTTCATTATAACATTGCAGGGCGCTATAGATAACGTCAATATAATCGAGCTGATGCCACCATCTTGTATACCTACTGATTCGAATATAATTTCTCGCATTATCTGCAAAGCTATTCTGCTAGATTGTGCTACTTTCACCATTTTGGATGTCTGTATGAACTTGATCTCTGACATTGCAAATCGCATGTCCATATTATACATTGATGACGCTTCGTATAGGTCTTCACTAGAAGACATTGATCAAACACTTGACCGGATATTTGTTTAGCAGACAGAGTGGCGAGGACGGAATGACTGCGGGTATACTCTAGCAAGTCAAATTTTCAAGAGGATGGCAAAATTGGAAAGCCATCCTACCAGGGAGACAAGATGTTTAGTCTATGTTTTTCTATAGTTAAAAGGGTGCCGAGTCACAATTTTGGGTCCAAACTCTGGGAAATGGTAAAAACTCTGGAGAACATGATAAAACAAGGGGTAAAATTAGTACAGGGGTAAATTTGAAATAAAGTCAAATTGTGTTCAAATGTACACCAATGTAAGCTAATGTATTTGTCTCATTACAAGGATTAGAGGGATTAGCAGCGATAATGCGAGAGAATAAAAAATGCGGAAATGCATTTTGTAACTTATAAATCAGGGATAAGTGTGTACAATTTCAAGTATTTGAGGAAATTTGTCATACCGTTTCCCGCAAAATACACAAACACAAAGGCGTCTCAAAATCTACACTAAACAGCTGATTGTGGTTTACACCAGTGCAGAATAGACAAAGATCAATAATGCTTGTGTTTGAGGTCAAACTGTATTAATTATGGTGCACAATATCACCCTGAAAATCTGTAATATTCACCGGGAAAGGCTTTTTTGATATCAAGTCGGAATTTTGATACGCACGTATAGAAATTACAGAATCAGATAAAAAGTACTGCCTTGTTTTTAATACACGGATTTCAAGCAAATCACTTGCAGGTTATGTTCGCATATCCATGGCAGTAACACAAATGTAAAAATATGAATTTTAATGATTTTTTAGATGTTTCGGATTAGCAATCGCTACTAATCCCTTTAAAAGTAATAGCTGGTCTCGCTTCCGACCTTTAGTTAGACGGCTACAGTCCTAATAAGGTTCAAGGTCATTCTGGGGTAAAAATTATCCAATGCTCAGACTTTGTTAAAACCTGACGTCAAATTATTGATCTATCATACTGAAACACAATGAAACACTCTGAATACAATTTTGAGGTCAATTTTTTTTTTTGCGCTCCTATAAACCATGTACACCCATGTTGCATGGGAACTTATAGTCTGACAAACTACACTCAAAAATCAATGTTATGTATCTAATCAGTAAAACCAGAGAAGTAAAACTGGTTGCATTTAATTTTATTGAGTAATTTCAATGAGTAATCTGTCAAGGTATATACACTCTAAATTTGCAACAGGATAATGTAGTTGTGTTACATATTGACCATTTGTTGAACTCTATTGATACTATGTAGCCAAAACAATGTTAAAAAAAAAAAAAATCTGTTTATGTAAACCGCGAATAAGTCATGAACCTTGGTGCCATTTGTGTCAAAGCGAAGAAACCATACTTTTCAGTTCTTATTATGCAGATACAAATAAACTGGGTTGCATTGATGTGCTTGTATTTCGGGACAACTATGTATTAGTGACACTAACACATAGTTGTCCCAAAAGATCAAACACATATTATTTTTAAATGATATTATAAATTGCTGGAAAACTCAAATTCATGTTATAGGAATGTGGTGAAATACAATACGTAAGCTTTTAATTAATCAAGACTGTCACGTAAAGTTTATAAAGGTAGCCTACATAGGTGTATAGACGTTTTATAGTAAGTCGGACTCTAGTCAACACAATGGTGAAAGAATAGGGCACTCGATTCAGTTGACTCTTCACGCAAAAATGTAGGTCTTCACGCTTTATTCCGGTATCGTGTATGGAGCCCGGAATATGGCTCACGGAGGACTTGACATCTCTTTCACACAGGGACACTCTGCTAATGAAACCAAATATAAAAACCACAATACTACGCTACTAACGGAATATACGAGAACATTTAATTATTACTGTTAAAATAAATTAGTCAATTATCTGAATTTAGTCTTATTAAGAAATATTTTGAACTAATTGGGCCCAAAACAATTCAGTTTTATTTGACCAATTGTAGGAAAATGACTAATCATGTTTAGATGTATATACATTATTTTCTTTCAAATTAATATTGCGAAATAAAATGAACAATATATCATATACAAATCAAAAAAGGAATAGAGCGTTTTTGAACTATCTATTAGAAATTTGAAGGTTTCCTTTTTGGTTGACAAATTGTCTTGGTGTTATAAAAGTGAGTATTTTACGATTAATCAGTTTGCGTCACAAACACTGATTATTTTTAGTAGATAAATTTTTTAATCCTTATAAAACGCGGACAATGTAGTTGTGTACATTAAAACACAATTTGATCTTTCCGATGTCAAATTTTTACCATGTCCCTTGTTACCAGGTTCCCAAAATTTACCAGAGGTTGGACCCAACAATTCAGATTCAGGTTTTGTATATGTAACTGTTCTCAGTGTGAGTGTGTGTGCAATGCGGAATTCGTGGCGCACGCATGCACACCATGTAGTGTGTGGGATATTTGTATGTATTATTGCGTTGGGCGTTAGAGGTTTGTGTGTGTGTGATGGGTGGGTGTGTGGGTGTGGTGTGTGTGTGTGTGGTGTGTGTGGTGTGTGAGAAAGAAGTTTCTGGTGTATGAACATGTATGTAATTCTTCTGTGTGGTTGTGTGTGTTGCGAGCATATAATGCTCGCACGCATATGGTTATTTGTGTGCATGGTTTTGTGTGTGGGTTGTGTGGGTGGGTGTGGGGCCTATGTACTGAATGTTAATTAGTTGTTACATACTCGGATATTCTATATTCACAGCAGGGTGATGGGGTTTTTTTAGATATGTGTTAATGTATAAACTACTTGTATTTTGGGTGATGTGAATTTTTTAACATAAATTAATTAAATGTTAGGTGAGGTCCTTATTGTGTATGTGTGAAAATTGTTGAGGTTTGTATTTTGGCATGATTGATTATGTGTGGCTGCTATGGTTATTCAATTTAAATTTTCCTTGTGCAATAAAGATGGATAATGAATAAATAATGCAAATCTTTTTAAAAACTATGAGATGGTAATAGTTTTGGTTTCTTTAATATAGTGTATGTGTGTCAGCTTGGGTAATGTATTAAATTTAAGTTTGATTTTAATTATAATAGGGTATTAATTGTTGTGATTATGAATTTGGGGTTTTTGGATAGAATATGTAGTATAGATTATTTTTAAATATTATGTTTTGTAGATTGAACTTTTTATTATATTATAGTATGTTATTATTATTATATTATTCAGCATTCTTCAAAAAATACGAAAAACATCTGCAAACTTCTTCCCTAAATTTTCGAGCATAGGGTTATTCATTTTATCTACTAGAGACGAAACAAAAAAGAGCGGGCCGAAACCGCGAATATAGGATCCGTAATTTATTTCCTTTCAATGTAATTTTTTTTAGCAATCTGTGCTGTTTCCCGTAATTTATATGCCCGGTGTGAAATTAATCATTGTCCGGCGGTATCATAGTCCGGGCTCCATAGACGACAACGGAATAAAGCGTGAAAATCATTGTTGCGTGAAGAAGTCAAACTGAACGATGCCATATGGTTTCACCATTGTTCTCCGACTGTGAGCCCGGAGGACTATATCTCCTTCCACACCTGATTAAATGCTATTTATGTAAATGTCTGTAAATGTATGTAACCTTCGAGGATTACGAACAATCCGTTGTACATGTACTACTTCATAGCCTTATCAATATTCATATATATGAAAGATTTTGTCTGTTTTTGTCTATATCTCAACTTTATTGCCAAAATTGGCGTAAGGGCATGAATCAAATCAAGGGTTAAGCACTCTTTAGAATATCACTCATGTGACGAACATTAACAAAGTTTTGTAAAAAGGGAAAAAAGAGTGGACAATCCATTTCAAATTGAACACCCACTGTTGACAAATGATTTACCCACACGCACAATGGAGTGAATATAAAACTCAATCAATAACAATAAGCTTCTTACAAGTACCTTAGCCATGATTAATTTGGCACGTTTTTTGACGTTACCTTATTTACCATGTTCAAAGGTTCTTGAGTGCTTGTGATAATTGTTGTGGTGTTGTCTTGTACAAAAAGTAATATTTTATGAAAAACAAGGTAATTTTTAACAGTTATTTCACGCCACGCCGAGGGCGTATAAAATGTGGTGAAAAATCAATAAGGAATGAAGATATGTACATGTACAGGGTATTCAGGGAATTAACGAAGGCCTTCGATCCCGAACTTCGACACACGAACATAAAATACCAAGTGAGTCAAAAAACATACCCTGACTGTGCTGATGTCCGCCATTGGATTTTATGTAGATGTAACTAACATATGGTATAGTTGGGAAGATTAGTTCATTATCTTCAATTGATGCAAAAGATCATCACATGCGTGTTAGGTATAGACCGAGCTAAAACAGTCGTTTGAATCAATTAGACGGTTTGCGCTCGGTCACGGATTCACATTCAACAATGAATTGTAATGGATTCTGCATACTTGTATAGCCTATTTATTTGCGACATTTACTTTATGGTTTGGTGCCATACATTGGATCATGTGTGTATACGCGAGAGCATGCGTGTGAGTGTGTTTTACAGCCAAATATCTTTGCGTGATAAAGAATACCAATATTGTGTTTTCTTAATAATATTTTGTTCATAATTATGATCACACAAGTTTTATATGGTTTGAGTTGTCACATTTGTTGTTTGTTTGTTGTTGTCTTTTGATGCTTTATTAGTTTGTTATGTGTGTACAATTTACAATGTGTATTTTTATTTTTATATGTGGATGCCACATCGGGTAGAGGGGCCATGTTGTAAAAGTGAATTCCAAATAAAAACTGAAACTGAAACTGAACCGGAGTTCAGCTAAGCTAATTCATTGTCAAGAAGAAATAGAGCTATTTATTGACTACAAAGATAAATTGGACGCTATTTAATCTCACAAAATTTAGTAACAATTATCATTGTTGCATCTTATGTTCTACGGTCCTCATCACTCATAAATCATTTGGAAAATAAATTAACATGTGATGAATCATACCAGAAATGTATGAAGGAACAAATATCGGTGACAACCTTGGAGGTTAAAGTATTAATGAGAAATAGACCAAAATGTCCCACATCTTTGAAAAACATTCATGAAAAAAGTGAGGAAGTTGGGGAAGCTTCTTCCAAGAAATTGGTTATTTAGAGGGAATTGTTTGGATTGGAGTGCAATGTGCATTTTTGTACAAAAAATCTAAACAATTTTGGAAAATTTGGCCCAGATGGCTTCCTGGGAAAGAAACGTTTTTTTCATGCCCCTGTTAATAAAAAAAAGTTTCAAACGATCCCACACGAATCCCACCTTGTTTGACCAGTCTGTGAAATTTGTGGTTTATAAATTCTCATGTAATCAACACATATGTTGATTAAAGTTACGCCAACTTAAAAGTTAGCTACAAAGATACTAGACAGATTTGGCCTATTATTAATGCCCTATCTTGGGGTATGTTAGTTTTATGAGTAAAAATATCTGTATCTCTTTGCAATGGCCTTTTTCTATTTGTGAAAAGGTGCCAGCTGTCCTTGAAAGCAAAATTGTATAAAGGCAAAAGACCAATCTCGGTGTCTTGAAATATTGAATTTAAAAGATCGTATGTTGGCGCACTGATTATCAGAGTTATTCTGGTTTTGGTGAAAAAATTAACATGAAAGGGCAAAGTGTAGGCAACAGGTGTATATTTAAAACATGGGTTAAAACCTATGTGTTGGAAAAGTTTAAAGCTAATTACACCACCATTTAATGTAATTATTTTTTGTCAAAACACAGTTGTTAGGAAATTCTTAATAAACATACAGCGCACCGTTAGTTGAACTGCTTGTAGTCTACAGATTTGTTAGACTTTCTTTGCTGAAATTGCTGTCAAAGGACATGTTGGTAGATTACATCTGAGCAAGCCTACAATCACTCACTTCAGTTCAAGATTATCAAGCAGGATTTTAGAGATGCTCCCACTCCCGTAGGAAAACCATCATATTTACAAACCGTGTTAAATCCTGTCTATTTATTAATCTTTCCCTGGAGATGGCCAGTGCACGTTGTGTAAAAAAAAACGTGCGATTGCCGGATTAAAACCGGCGACCGTACACAATAGATATATCTATAAGTGTTAGGTCCGAAAGGTGCTCTTCGCTCTCCTAACGGATAGCACCGAACGATCTATTTACAGATGCGATGATATGTTTTCAGTGTAAAATCATATTTATTAGACGTGAGTCTGTATAGGCTACTGTAATTCGTCTTGTTTTTAAAGTTGAAAATGCTTGGGCAGAAGACAGTAACAAGTGTGCACACATTGTGGTTGAGATGCTGCCTTTTTCATTGTGAGTGGAAATGAACTTATGCCCAACGCTAGTAGATTAGATAGGGCATATGTGGGGCTAGAAATATGTTTTTGTGTTAAAATTTTTCAAGAGATGAAACATCTTGTTTGTGGTGGGTCGGCCTGATGAACGGTGCTGAAGATACCCCGTTATACTAAACAATAATAACCTTCAAGCTTCGTAATTCCTTTATCATCGCTTGAAAACATAAACGAAGGTCCATCCCCAACTTCTAGCCACCCTCAATTGTATTAAATTCAATGCGTTTTGTTTGGTTGTCCTTGACACAATTGTTAGCTAATTAGGGTGACTGGGCGAATTCAACTCGCTCCTTGCAAAAATAACAGTTGCTTCAAGTGACATTTAGTTGTAAGTATTGTCATGCTTTATACAATAAGGAGTCCTCTTATCACGAAAATGACGTCCCTTTTTTGCACTGAGACTCGGGTGATCGAAGTTAACATGCATGTTAGCAGTCAAAATTCACTTAATGTATTAGAGGTTATTGTATTACTTGTAAATGACCTTGCTTTATATTGCATTGAATATCAAGTCTCATCGTAACTGTGATTGAATTTTCCTGCCGCAAAAGGGGTTACAAAAACATTGGTTTTCCATATACATACTTTGTCTAAACCTAATAGACCTGCTTTGTCAGCTATTCCATTGCTGAGTTAATCTCGTGGTTCCCAACTAGCGACATTGACTGAGATACATTCGTGTTTTGACGTGACTGAACATTACAAGTGGGACAACAAATCGAATAAGATAACGATAAAACTTTATTACAAAACCTACCGTTCAATCTCAGATATTAACGGTGGGTGACCCGATCGAACAACCTTATCTTCCCCCATTTTACCCATCAAAATTCAGATTTTGATGTTTATGAACAAAACTTGTCGCAAAATTATAAACATATAAACACTGTTCCTATATTCACCAAATGATCCACTCGTTGTCATTAGTCTGAAAAAGATGCAGGCATTTAGTCAAGTGGCCTAACCAACTAGAGTAAAGTATATGATGATATGACATGATATTAATCTTAGACCAAGTACAAATTTAGAAAATTAGGACATACCTTCAGCAACCAGGCAGATCAAACCTCCGTTAAAAGTGTGACCAACTGCTTGTGTTCTTTTCTGTCATGCGATTTTCTATATAAATCCAAAGAAGATGGAAGGAAGTATGCTCAGTGTTCGTGTAAGTTTGTTGAGAGCGGGAAAGTTAACCTATGCAGAGTCCATTGAGTCTAAAAAACGTACGGAGCTCAGGTGAGATGGCGAGCACAAACCCAACTAACTGACGGGATTATCTTACAATCTTGTGGTATTTTCACTTGTCGTCAATAACTAAACCGGAAATGCGCTTTTTATGACATCACCATTATAACATGTATAGTCTCTTCGGCAGTGGATTGAGAATAAAAAATCGATCCACGTTAAAAGGCGATGTCCAGGATCTGCCGCCTCAGTGCAGTCTTTAAACACGATTATTATGGGGATTTAGGCTGGCGGTCAATGAATCACGCATAAAACTATACCAAGGTTAAGTACTTCGCGGTCTAATTGCATGGAATTTAATTGCATGGAATGGCATCGATGGCCCAAACTGCTATTCAACGTGCTCCATACCATAGACCGCTAGATTATTCTCAAAAGTTTAAATGGTGACTTGCTGTAAGATCAACTTTGAACGATTGCAACTTAAGTCCTCTTTACCAATCGATTCATCATAACTCCGGATGAGGTAAAACATATTTTTAAAGGCATATACTACAATCTGTACGAGTACATTGGGTTAATATGTTACGTCTAAATCGTCTCTGACTGATTATGCTATTTTCAAGAATAGAGTTTACCCTTGAAAAATACCTTCTTGATAAATCAGATTTTTTATGGGGCACGTCGCAAGTATCAAGCACGTTCAAACACCCTCCCACTTAATGTTAGAATCACTCTTTCAGATATAGTCGATCATGCTCCGTCTGTAACAATGGTACAGAGGACTTGCGTCACTTTCTGTTTTTATGTAGTGTTCTTAATGAGTTAGGTGGACGAGTTGTATAAACTCGAACTTAATCTCTTGGAGAACGGACTCCATGATTTATGGCATGCTTACATTGCGGGTGATTTTGAACGTAAAAATGTGTCCGCATCAGGAAGCCCACTAGAAATGACTATCGGTTATTTTGATATTCTTTTGTAAAAGCTACCTCAAGCGTGCCTGGTCTTTGAGTTCATCAATTAAATAAAAGAACAGGCCACAAGATGGTTAAAGGCTGACTCAGAGATTTCGAAATATTATTATTTTTGTGTAATCATTACAAATAGTCAACAATACAAAGATATTAACCTAAAATCCACATTTCCGAAATTTGAGATGAATCGATTTTTTTCGTTTATGCAGTAAAACTTTATGTGTATATTACCGTCCCATAGGATACTGTGTATACAAAAATTCCGGATCCTGAATTTTTAAAACAAATGGTTGTGATTTTCTATATAGAAGGAATTCGATTAAGCTTATCAATTTCACACAGTATTAGTAATATGGACAAGCATATGTACATTAAAAACACGATTTTTTTGGAAATTGAGGGCCTCCTCAGAAATCTCTGATTCGGCCTTAATTTCTTCCTGCCAGGACCTTTTGAATTTGTGTTTATAATTTTGTATATTTGGTTTTAGTGTCCCTATGTTTCACCTTTTTATAAGGCTTTTTTATTTTCCTTGTTTACAATTATTTGGCCGTCTTTTCCTGTATTGTAACATTTTTATTGCACTGTGCCTTTGTTATTGTCTGAACGCACCGCCGGTAGGCGTGTGCCACTGTTAAAAGTGTATGTTCAAATACCTAAAATAATAAATAAATAACTCGATTCACGCTGATACAGTACTGGGGAAAAGTTTGGTCATACCCATTTGGTGAAATAGGAAGAAGCATTTTAATGCATCCAAGAAGTCGCTTCGCTGCCTAACGATAGAAAATGACTGAAAGGAAAACGGCGCGTAACAAAACTTAATTCTTTGTTTACCCTGTACGTTTTATGAATTGGAACTTTGTACATTTTTAAATACATCGATTTATAATAATTGCACATTTTCTTCACTTTAAAACGGTATTAAGATATATTCTTCACATCTTCACTGGATCCTCGTAAGCCCATAATGATGTTTGGTTCCCTTCTACATACTGTCCTAAATGGTACACTGACAGTAATTCCCGGAATTCTTTAGACTAAAAAAGTTAAATTTTTAATACATTAAGAACTAAATGGACCTATCGACGAGTGGTTTGACTATTGTATTAGTCGTAGTATACTCGATTCACGCTGATAAGGGAACAACGCTGTACTTTTACGGGTGAAATTGGTGAAGTGCAATGAAAAGTTATGTGAGGGTGAGAACAACAATTCATCCTCGTCTTACCAAGCCCTTTTTGGAACACGAGTTACCAAGGTGGAAGGGGGGTGGTTATCACCCCTCGCGAATTCGTTTTTATAAAGATCCGATGCTTATGATTTTGGATCGCAGTGGATTTAACCATGGCCTCCTCTTTCCCTGATACCAAACTAAGTACCAAAATACTAGTATGACGTTACAATGACGTCATCAAGTCAACGAGTCGGCCAAAAAATTGGCTTTTTAACAGAAAATAGGCAATCCAAAGTTTGCGCTAAAAAAGATAGGAATATCGGATTTTCATGCGGTTTTCGCTCTAAATGCTGGCAATTGACTAGTTTTAGAAGCCATACTGTGCCAATATTTTCAAAAAATGCAACACAAAAATATACTTGGGGACAACCCCCCCCCCCCCACCCTTCGACTTTGAAGGCATACCCTAACCCCGGTGAAGGTGCTACCTTCACCCCTTTTTTCGCTAAAATGATCAGAAGGATGAGAGAATGATTATCCCCGAGAAGCTTTTACGAAATCTTTTGGCATTTTAGCGCACCGTAGCAAAGTTCACTGGGGGGTAACCACCTCAATAACTTCTTTTATCGGGGAATTACTTGGTAGTGCACATTTAGGACAGTGTAGAAGGACCAAAACCGTATGATAGACGTGTATGGTGCTCAGTAAGAATTTAATTATTTCCCATCCTTACTCTCTTTTAATGCTAAATATTTATTCCTATGCCCATATTCTAACCACTTGTCAATAAAATTCTTAAATTTTTAAACACTTAAAGTTAAAAAAAAAAAAAAAAAAAAAAAAAAAAAAAGAATATAATTTTTTGTGTAGTAATTCAAAATAGTAATCTAGTACACACATCAAATAGTCACCTAAATTCTTTAATTTCCAAAGTTAGAGATGAATCACGGATTTATCGTTTCATGCAGCAAACATTTAGCACAGTATTAGTCTATAGGATACTGTGATAACAAAAATCCGGATCCGGAATGCTATAACAAAGTTGGATTTTCTATATGAAGGACTGTCGATTTTATCTAGCAATTTCAACAGTGATTAGGTATATGGAGAAGCCTTAGTATTATTCAAAAAAATACTGATTTTGTTTAAAAATGGTGCGCCACTCAGCAGGAAATCTCTTGGTCAGCCTTTAATTCCTAAATTTCGTTTTTTAAAGGAATTGATTGAATATTAGAAATCAATTGTATTAAAACTGTAACAAATTCAATTCAGAAAAGTAACCGTAAACCAAATTAATTTTGTATTTGCCCCTTTCCTTTCAAGTCACGTTCTATTATTAGGCAGCGAAGCAATTTTTAATGCTCATCCCTATTTCCCTAAGTGGATATGCCCCCAAAATGATATAATTACTTCAACATACAAATTTAAACATACCTTCAGCACAAATGCAGATCAAGCTCCGTATAAAAAGTATGACACTGCTTGTGTTCCTTTTTCTGTCATGCGATTTTCCTCCGATAAATCCAGAGAAGATGTAAGAAGTATGCTCAATGTTCTGTAAGTTGGTTTTGAGAATCGGAAAGTTAACCTCATGCAGGGTCGCATTGAGTGTTGTTCTAATATCTAACCGTGGAATGGACCCCTTTACGGTTACAAGTGCTATGTAGTCTAGAATGGGCTGCGAGCACATGGCTAATCAAAACATAATTTGCATAACAGTACCGAAATCGCTCCCTGACTGAATTTCCCTGCTAAACGCAACACATAATGTTGTAAATTTGGTTACTCTAAGATTACAGACTTACATCTTGGCTTCTTGGAATTACTTCTTTCATATCTTGGTTGATTCCGGTGAGAAATTGTAACATTTTGACCGCACTTTGTGTGTGATCAACACAGACAAACACACACTGCGACATGTGCGAGTGTCTCATAATGGCATTGTTTTTCTATATTTAATTCGCTCTTGCTATCAGATTTGCTCTTTGTTGTTCTGTTAGCCGCTCCAATAATCCGCTAACAGGCACACTTTCTTCTAAGCGTGTAAGCCCTCACATTTCATTCATCTGTATCTGATCAACGCTGATTTGTTAATTTCAGATATTGGAGATTAATTTTTAAAAAACATTGTTGGATCTGTCACTTGGATCTGTGTTGACCGGTGTTGAGCAGGGAAGAATAAAAATGGGAATTCAAAGTGGTTGTCTGCTCTCCCGTATAGTCATGTTCCATGTTTTCATTCTCAAACTCCGTTTTAGGTTAAAGCTTCCGCGGTTGGGAATAATACCCGAGCTTCGACAGCTAAGGGACTACACACGCCCTCATAATGTCATGTTAGCACGCAGCAACCAGCTCTGCTCTGTCCGATGACGTATAATAGGCATAGCATTAATGGCAATATCATTGGAATGGCAAAACAAATACGGTTGACGCAATCGTCCAATGGCGGTGCCCTGTGGTGTCACCAATTGCTGAGACACGTCACATTTTCTTTCTTCGACTTACAATTGGGACGATTCCATTTGTGGCAAAAGGGTTAAGCACAGCTTCGTAATATTTGAAATATCTTGTTGCGCCTTTCAAGAGAATATCATTTGGTCTGGATACTTGTTCTACTGCTAAAATAATATACTTTATGCCGTATTCAATTGCCAAACGATCTATACATGCCTATATGCGAAATGAGGCCGACATTGCACGTTTACCTTGTCGCATTATTTCCCCTATGCGCCACATAGTTCATCCATCAGACTGCATTGTGGTCTGAAAAGCATCTGTCACGGCACGTTTTCCAATGTCACAACAAACCAAAATGGAGGACAGCTCAGAAGGTAATTTTTTTCGAATTTATAAATTGTACACAACGGGATCGACTACAAAAGAAGATTCAGAACAAGCAGCATACACTCAAGAAAGCATATAATGGATTGTTATGGTAAGAATACCAACCATTTTCCGAACACCTAAACAAAAAACAATAGCGTCGCAAAAAAGTTGAACGCGACCGCCCGTTCTGAGAAGCTTAACTCCTCAATCTCTAGATAGCACGCGAAGCACTATGCTATCTACAGATTGAGTTTCTCGATCAAATTGAGTGTAAAAACACTACCAGAGCTCAAGGTGAGATGGCGGAGCACAACACAAATACTGACGGATTATCTGGTTTTGCCGTGCATCATTGTGGTATATTTCACTTGTTCGTCATCTTACTAAATCGTTCGAGATTAAAATAAACTTTGAGGTTCTACTGTGAGTTCAATCATTTTGACCGTATATTTCATCATTTATTGACAAAAGAAACGAATGTGAACAAAACTCATGGAAGATATCACTATGAGTTATAATATGCTCATCCACCAAGGACAAGGTTCAGTGGGTTGTACTTGTAAATACGTTGACATGTTGACCTTGTGTGATCTGGGTGTTATGTATCATACCCAAAACCAGCGGATGTATTTTCTAAATACAGTAGTGAATGAAAGCTACTGAACTGTGCCAAGGGAATGAGATTTTATTAGCTCATAGTGATATGTAGCTTGGTAAGCTGTGACCTAACATCTTTGTGCAGAACCAACTTACCAAGATTGCCTACTGATCTCTATAGACCGTATTCAATATGACGTCAGCCACCAGACATGTTGGCGGACAAGATGCATACATTCCAGGACTACCATACAGTCAGCCGTCAAAATCGATCCATGTTTAGCGATTGCACAGGGATCATTGGACAGGTGAATCTATTGTAGTACTGGAATGCGTCTATCTTGTCCACCAACATGGCGGCTACTTGAATACGGTCTATACAATGGATTGGAATACACAAACAGTAATTGCATATTACGGAATGAAGCAACCGGCAGACATCTTGACCGAACACAGTAGCCATTCCAGAGACACCTGTTTAAAGCGAAAGCGACAGGAGATGATTGCTGTTAGTGTTATGTCGCTCATCCACAATTTCAATGGTGACACATTTTGGTAAAAATGACCGCGTGGTAAAAGGGGATATGTCAAGCGGGACCATAGTCCCACCTCCATAGACGACAACGAGAATAAAGCGTGAAATAATTGTTGCGTGAAGAGTCACTGAATCGCGTGCCCTATTCTTCACCGTTGTAGGCGGACTGTGATCCGGGCGACTATACGCCTGCAACACAGGTGTCATATAAGCTAGCCCGCGAGCTAGCACACATTGTAACACATCTCAAGTACAAAAAAAGGTTGAGTGATTAAAATGTTGACAGACTGCTAGGAAACCCTGAAACTTGATTCTTAAGTGCCGCAAGTGCCTTAAGGAGAGGGGGCCAAAACAAAGTATTGTACAGGGGTCAAATTAAATTGATCAATAATGTTTGAAAAGCACACCATGTTAGGTGTCTAACTTAAGGATTCAAAACGGTATAGTTTGTAATATGTACACACTAACGTTTCAGAGTTATAGGAACATAAAAAACATAAAAAATCAAAAAAAGGGTCAATTCAGTTGTACAGGGGTCAAAATTGTAAAATTGCTCCATTTGGATAAAAAATGGTTGGAAATCTATGGTGGAGCCTCACTAGGAGAAAATTAAGGAATGTTTTGAGTGTCTCAAATGCTTGCTTAAGAAAGTAGGGGGGTAACAAGATTAATCCCCATTGAATGCAATGGCGTTGACCTTCTGTGCCCCACATCGGAAACTAAGCATTTAAGACAGTTCAAAATCTTCCTTATTTTAATCCTATGAACTCCCCCAATAATTTGCACCTTTTGATCCAATCGGAGAAAGCAAGCAACTTAAAATTGACCCCTGCTACAACTGAAGTTGACCCTTATTATTGATTTTTGCGGTTTTTAGCCTAGTAACTCTTGAAACTTAGGGCTGTACATATTACAAACTATACCTTTTATAATAATCCTTATGGTTAGACACATAACATGGTGTGCTTTTCAAACATGATTGGATTCAATTTACAAATTTGAACCCCTGTACAAACTTTGTTTTGGCACCCTCTCCTAAGGCACCCTTGCGCACTTAAGCATCATTCGTTTCAGGAGGTTTCTGTCAGTCTGTAAACATATTTAATCACCTCTCAAACCTTTTGTATTGAGACTGTGACACAGGGTGCTCGCTCAGGGCCCTATCCCCCCCAATACAGTCGTCCGTGTGACTGAGGGTCCTACCACCCATCTGCCTACCGGTTCTCATGAGTGCTTTATGCATCATTTGTTTCACACTGTACCCAAATGGCCTCGTACAAGGTCACGGTTTAATATTCCGTACATGTTGCTATGGGCGCTAGGACACTCTCTAATGGAGGACACTCAGTTTCTTACACCGGCTCTAACCACCTGCTTGGGCTCGTTTTGGATTACCAATATGTTCGTCAGTGCCTCAAGTACGAAGAATAGTGTTCCAATCAATTGTAGTAAGAGATCAAGTGGTGGACAAAGGTGTTAGGTCACAATCTGCAAAACGAATTGCCATGATGTTTTCATATGTGCTTACTTTCGAAAAAAAATGATGAAATATACGCTCAAGGTTAATTGAACGCACAGTAGAAGCCTTAAGGTTTATTATTTCGTGAAGAGGACAAGTATTCTAGCTTTGCGTCATGAAAAAAAATAGCTCTATCTTAATCAGGGTGGTTGATAAGCACCTGAATATTTTAACTGCATGCGGCAATAAAATTGGCTCTGTATACTTCAAGATAAAAAACTTGAGTACTTTGAAGTGCTTTATCCTGCCTTTTTTTCTGCTTACCGAGCGGATTTACTTGATATTAACATGCCGCAACACATGAATAGCGGACTGCCGCACTGTTGAATAGTCGGCGAATGAAACCCACAGGAAGTTACAAGTTTTAGCTCTTTGCCCTTCTTAATATGGATTTCACTCTATTGTCAAAGTTAAGGAATTTGTATAACAATAGGAACATCTGTGTGGAATATGTGCACCAGCAGGTGTGTGCAGTATTCCCCGCATATTGGAGAAGGGCCAGAAAATGCAACTTTCTGTTGTTCAATCGGCGGACTCAAGACCCGCTATACATGTGTAGAGGTCAGTGGATATTACAGGCAGGCTCGAGTAAATGCAGCATGATGTACACTTACTGGTCACTGATATTTAGGTAAAGAAATTGTGATTCACATTTTAAAATTATTGATTTTCCAACATAAGAGCAACTTTTGGACTTGACATACCCTAGAGTATTGAAGGATAATATTTAATAATCTGTGCAGAACTCAGTTAAGATTTCCCTAATTTTAATTGCTGTGCGCCCCTGACAAACAGCTCTCACCGTAAAAAAAAATACAGGTTGTCCCTATATCCCGCGCGAACGAGAGTATAATCATGATAGAGCGCACTGTGTTGTTTAAATCCAGTCAACTTCACACAGTGCTGACAGGGAAGTGCGCCTTACTGTGCCCTGCCATGATCATCTAAATCACTGCAATAGAATTGTTATATATAGATTTTTTCGCTGGTGTGGACATTTTGGTGTTTTTCATCTGGGATTTGTGTACTTTGTTGACTATCTTTTTTAACAAGGATCATCACAACATAGCAGGTAGGAATTCTGCAGTCTTTACAGGGCTCTGTACATAATTTATCCTAGCCCTCCGGTCACTGGAAGATGTATTGATTTATTGATGAAGTTTCTGACACTAACCTTGCCACTCATCTTGTTATTATAATAGGTTTGCCTATCTTTTTTTGTTTTACAATGGCACTGCTCTATCATCTGTGCTGCTGTTTTTGTTTCATCACTCACAACCAGGACTGTATGATGTGCTGAATTCTCCTTGCACCCAAGTCCATTGAAAGGCCGATCAGAAGATTTCCTGAGGCGGGGCGCCCTCAATTTCCAAAAAAATCGTGTTTTTTGCATGTACCCAAATGCTTGTCCACATACTTAATCACTGTGTGAAATTGCTAAGCTTAAATACGAATTCCTTCATATAGAAAATCACCAACTTTGTCATTTCAAATCCGGATCCGGAAATTTGTATACACAGTATTCCTATGGGGACTAATACTACACAAAATGTTTACTGCATTCAAAACGAAAACCCGATTCATCTCAATTTCGGAATTGTGCATTTTAGGTCTATCTGTAAGATTCAGTTGACTTTTTTCAGTATTACACAAAAAAATAATATTTCGAAATCTCTGAGTCAGACTTTAAAATCATATTTAAACATTTTCAAAACTAGTCTTGTATTATGCAAACACTAAAGCTAACTCTCAAAAGCAATTAACTGACTGGTTAGTGATATCCTCCTCACCCGGCCAACTTCTAAGAGAGTATGGCTTTCGAGATCCCTCTAACACCATACGTTACATTGTCTAATCCTGTTCAACAAGCTAGAGGTCTACGTATAGCTTCCCTATGGGACATTTACTTGGTGAATAAGAACATTACACTTTGACACTGTTAGATTACGCTAGCCAAAAAATAAAAAAAAGTTTGATGGTTGTGTGTTTAAATGAAACAAAGCTTTCAAAAAGTATTCTTCAGATGAAATTGCAATTGACGGGTATGCCATCTTCCGCCATGACAGATTGTAGCGGTGAAGGTTCGGTAATTGTTCTACAGATCTTACAAGTGCCCATAGCAGCTCATAGATTTGAATATGAATTAAGACCCTTGGAAGTGTAATGGACAGAAATTAATATGCCGAAACAGGCCTTAATTATCGGGACGGTGTACACACACCATGTACTTGTCGTCTTGGCACACAGCCCCGGCCATTGTTTTTTGAATCTTGGCAAACCTTGGCAACGTCACTGCTGCTAGGGAGTTCTCAACCACATCATAATCGTCTCAAGCGTGGGAAAACTCCACTTACACACAGTGTCAGTAGGGTTGATTTCCGGATTT
The DNA here is from genome assembly GCA_023653785.1 of Ophioderma brevispina. Taxonomy (NCBI): domain Eukaryota; kingdom Metazoa; phylum Echinodermata; class Ophiuroidea; order Amphilepidida; family Ophiodermatidae; genus Ophioderma; species Ophioderma brevispina. The sequence goes on along the minus strand of JAMKCH010081077.1, from coordinate 44,808 downwards.
GTTGGTACAATTGGCGGTACACGGAGATTCGCAATTCTTGGCCTATCGTCGTACAATTTACGCACGCAAAATATTCCTACTAAATTGTCTAGTTAGCTGACTAGTTATAATTTAGGTTTATTTTTTAATATGTTATTTCATTTATTAAATGCATTGTAAGCATTTTTCTTACCTTATCAGCTCTTATCAGCTGGCTCAATTCTCGATTGGTGCTGTCAAAGTCATGCCACCCGTCAGGCCTTTACAAAAACTAGTGAGCTAAAGGCGTCTTTTTGGTCATGAAACCGTTTCTAACTCAGATTGACCACCTCATTCGTTGGATTTCGCGATATCCAAGGTACCGCGAACCGTTTTTTCATTCCTATGTTCAAGGCACTATTCGCAGAGCCTTTAACACGGCGTTTGGCGGCTAGGGAGTCCCATGACTGTAGCGCATGTCTAATTAGCGATGCGTAATACGGAATAGAGATGCTTGTGGAGCGTAATGGTGTGTAACAAGGCCTACCTTAATTCATCATGGTAAATCTTTAGAAAATCATTTAGCTTACGTGGTAAACTCTGCTGATAAAATAAACATAATACAGTGACTTTACTTAGATATTTTACAAACAAAGGCAGTAAGAAAGTGTTACCCAGATTATGTCAGAAGTATCAGTGGTTCCATCTTATCAATAGACCAACTCGTATCACCGAGACAACTAAGAAGTCATGGTATTGATTTGATAATGGTATCCAAAGTGAACAAAGTGTACACATCAAGTAACATCCAGTGGGTTTAAGTACCATAATTTGGTGTACAGTCTTACAAAGCATGCCGTACGAAAGCTAAACCAAAAACAACAAGGCGAACTCGTATTTACGCATGCGTAAATAGGTCCCCGCCGAATATCGCTATCACTAAATGACAACTAAAAATGCACAAGTCCACCCTTAATTTTGGCCATCACTAGCTAGTCGTCAAAAAGAACTTGAAAAAATGGTTACTCAAGAAAAAGGATCTCAAGAAAATCTGAAAATTCATCATGCAAAAAATCCCTGAAAATTCACTAAATTTATAAAAATATGATAATTTACTCAATTTGGCCACATATTTTGAAAAAATCAATTTGACCACATTTTAAATTGGGACATACGGGGTCTGGAAAGCAGCGAAACATTAATTTACGTATTTCACATTTTCCAAGAAACGTAAACAGGCTGGCAACCCACAGAATTAGAAAGACCCACGGAACAACCAGAACTAAAAACAATTTGCACAAAATCTAATCAGGTTGGTTGCAGCAACTACTCACCCGCTTCCTGTCACAAGGTTTTTTTTTACATCATTATACGCTTTACAGAAAGAAACTCCAGAAAACTGGTAAACAAAGCCTGCGGGGAAACTTTCATCAATTATGCAAATTAGATACTTTCAGTTCGTCTACTTAGCAATTTTACACACAAAATCTAATCGGTTGAGAACTCATCAAACTGTTTCTTTTCCACCAAGTTACATCATCGTATAGCCTTACGAAACTCCAGATAAATGTACACAAATTTCGTATGACAATTTTCGGTGCAATATTGACTTTTTCCCTTGACTTTTTTCCCCTACCCCTGACAGACCCAGGGGAGGACCCTAGGGGAATGAATTACATGGTGAGTAGGGGGTATCCCCTCCTACAATATACCAAAATTTAACTATTCTAGCTCATCCAGAAAAAAAGATATGCCCAAATGTTCCAGGGTTAACATTTTTATCACGGACATACATACGGACGGACATACGAACGGACATATACGGACGGACATACGGAGCCCATTTTATAGTCCCCTCCCGAACTTCGTTCGGCGGGGACAATTAAAACTAGGACTTACCGTAAATTTGACAGCGATCATTCTAACAAGCTCTTGGTAATATTGACTGGAATAGTCTTTGTCATAGTACTGATCCTGAAATGGCATGGAATATATTTAAAGAAAGTTTTATCCACATTGCTGACAAACATGTCCCTAAGGTTGAAATCAGTGTCAAGGGTAATCTTCCACCATGGTATAATAAACAAATCTTGTCATTATCCAATGATCGTGATTTTTCGAAACGCATTGCTCAAAGAAGTGGCAAATCTAGTGATTGGGATGTTTATCGTAGTAAGAAAAATCACACCAATAATGCTATCAAACAAGCTAAAAAATCTTACTACACTGACACATTTTAACAAAACAAGCATAATGGTAAAGAATTGTGGAAGACGATAAAATCTATTCTGCCGCCAAAGAGTCATGAAAGTGTTGATGAAGTCGTTGTAAATGGTAAACATATCAAGGACCCCAAAGATGTTGCTAATGCTTTCAATGTTTTCTTTACCAAAATTGGTGACAAACTTGATAAAACTTGGTAATGTTGATAGTCGGGGTGTATGTAAAAAGCTGGAATCTAAAAGTGTCCAATTCAAGTTTCATGAAATGTCAGTGGATTATGTTTTCAAACAACTCTCATGTCTTCAACTGGGTATGGCCACAGGTATTGATGGCATTCGTTCCAGGCTTTTAAAGGCAGGGGCGTGTAAAATCTCCCAGCCTCTGTCTTACATTTTCAACTTCACCATTCTGATTGCATCCATTCCAAACTAATTTTAAATAAGGGCTTAAGACAGATTGTAGCAATTATAGACCCATTTCAGTCCTACCGGTTATCTCAAATATCCTTGAGCGTGTAGTGCATACCCAGGTTTATGATCATCATGATCATTTGCAGAATAATGGGCTTCTATCATCTGCACAATCTGGTTTTAGACCTAGACACTCAACTTTAAATGCATTAACAACTTTTTAATAATATGGACAAGGGTGAAATCACAGGGGCTGTGATTTTAGACTTAAAAAAGCGTTTGACACAGTCAATTATAAAATTCTTCTGCACAAGCTAAAATACTATGGTGTCAAAGATAAATGAGTTAGCATGGTTTACAAATTACCTTACAGGGCGTGAGCAAGCAACCATTATTGAAGGCACTCTCTATCTGACCCTCAACCAGTCACAATAGGTGTGCCTCAAGGCTCCATTCTCGGGCTCCTCCTTGTTATCACTTTCATAAATGATCTACCCAATTTCATAAATGAAAGTAAGGTAATGTTACACTGCACTTATGTATATCTCAAAAGCCGGATCTAATAATATTGAACATTTCTTAAAGCAGGAAATGAACTAAATATGCTTCAAAAACTAAGGTCATGACTTTGGCACCGCTCAGAAATGAAGACATGTGAAAGATCTAACTATTCAAATTAAAAATGAAAGGCTGGAAAATGTGATAGAATTTAAATATCTTAGTATGTTGTTTGACCCGTGTTTAAAATGGGATAAGCACATTGACAAAATGGCTGGGAAAATCTCTCAGAAACTTGTGTTTTGAAACGTTTGAGTTGGTATGTTGATCAGTACACTCGGAATACATTATATAATGCTATCATATCGATTATTGCTGCACTATCTGGATAAATTCTGCTAATAAACATGTAAACATAATTCAAATGCTCCAAAACCGAGCAGCAAGGTTAACAATGGGTTAATTGTACAGGTTAAATCAGAGATACACACACAAGGGATTTATACCGAGAATTAAAGTGGGCAAATGCTAATCAAAACGCAGAATACTTCAGAAATATTTTGATATCCAAGTGTATCAATGGGCTGGCTCCAGAGTATTTGAGGGACAGCATTCAATCACAGATAATCACTCATGCTTATAACACTAGATTTAAAGCTCATAACAATATCTCTCATTTATCTGTCAAAACAGAAACTGGTAAAACGCTCCTTCGGGTACTCTGGTGCCAGATTATAAGCCCTCTGTTTGTGGCTGCGTCTGTTACATCGCTGATTTAGTCCATAAGCCAGTTTCTGTACGGGCCTTAAAATTCGAGTTTGTTGCACCCACCTGGTGATTAATTTTCCAATATATCACCTTAAAGGAGGTGCCCCCCCTGACTAGAATTAGGTATGTTTCCGCCCCGAAATGTTGCACATTAGCGCGTACTGCCTATTTCAAAATGGCCACCATTGTTTTATGAAAAACTGCTATTGTATTTTCGTTATAGATAAAAACTTTGTCTAGGCCTAAACTAAATGAAGCTTTTCCTTCCTAAAGTGGGCTTAAACATTTAAGTGTCCAATATGGCCGCCGGAAGGAGTTATGTTTTGTTAAATGTACTAAAATTGCCAAATTGATGGGGTAAGAATGCGAGTAATATTTGAGAGCACCAAAAAGAGAATTGATGACATTTTTTATATTGCGGACATGATCTTAACTCATGATGGCGGCGGTTATACCCGCTCCGGGGGACATAAATCAAGAAGAAAAACGCCCCTGCACATCTTTTTCGACATAATAAGAACCATAAGGAAAACTATTGATAACATTTTTCCGCAATCTTCTCTCGTACTTCTGGACAATTGCAGACCACTCAACACTACTTGACGCCGGAAAGGAAGGTGGTCTCGGCAGTAGAGAGGGAGAAGGAGGTGGTGGTACAAGTCAGAAACAAAGATAGCACTTGATGTGCTCGAAAGAAAGTTAGGTCACCATATTTGAATTTTCCTTTTTCACTTCTTCATAAGCATAGTTTTTATTTTTACTGGGAAACACCTATGACGTCACTGGGTAGTCCTTAAATACAGTCCACACCCATTTATTATGATTTTATTGTATCAGGTTGATATGAGCTGTTGTCTTCCTATATGAACTATTATAGAGTCAGTTAAACTATGTTATATAGCCCAAGTAGTAACCAGCTATTGTGACAGCATTCTCTTGGACATGTCAATACACCACTTTAATATTTTTTACTTCTTGAAAATGATTTAGGGGCATTATTAGAAAGTGTTGTTTAATAACATCGAAAAGATGGTTAGGGTTGCTTTTCTTCCTAATTTACGTACTCTAGAGCGAATATAATCACCGCCATCTTAAAAAAAAATACATCGCGGTCCCAGGACCGCGAGTGTCGTCTGCCGTCGCGGTTTGTGAATGGGGCCAAAGGTCACACGAGGTCACCAAGGTCACCCCACCCCACCCCCTCCTTTCCACCAAGTTACATCATCTTAGCCCTTATGGAACTCATACGGCATGCAATATATTAAGGGTTCACATTTTGACCACAGACACACACAGATACACACACAGACATACGCCAGAGTAATCCCTATGTGCCTTCTGCAATTCTTGCAGACGACACAACAAGCCTGTACGTAAAATATAAATGCCATAAATTCTTTTTGGGGCTCCCAAAATATCACCCAGGTTCTTATTTCAATAATTTGCCATTTTAAGTTCATTTAGCAAAATATGCATCTTTGCGGTGGCCATCTTGGACGCCTAGATGTGTAAGCCCCCTTTAGGAAGTTAAAACTTGATATCGCGTAGTCGTGGATATAATTTCTATCTGTAATGAAATTATAATGGCGGTTTTACATAAAACAATAGCGACCATTTTGAAATGGGCAGAACACGCTAACGTGCAGCTTTTCTGAGCGGAAACATACCTCATCCTAGTCAGGGGGACATCCTCTTCAAGGTGCTATATGGGAAAATTAATCACCAGTTGGGTGCAACGAACGGAAAATCCAATGATGGCAGCTTATGGACTAATTATTTTGCCTTTCAATTCGTGATTTGAGCCTATTTTAACATACATTGATCTGCTATTGCTCAAGTGAGATCTAATATATTGGATATTTGATTGTGAACTTTCTTCGCCTTGTTCATACATAATTTGAATTATATTACTTTGTCGCGTGCATCGGTATGTTACATTGGACTGTATGTATATATAACATAGCTTCGTCATTGAACTATATTTTACGTGTTTTATATTGCTTCGTAATTGTGTGGTACTTCTTGCCATGAGACCACTTGCCTATACCAGGGATGCTCTTTTGATGATTCGTGAAAGTGTGATCAACAATAAATTTGTTAAAGGTCATTAAAGGTCCCACGCATTGTCGTGGCCACACATTGGACTTGCTGATTTCACATGGATGTAACGATTTCATTGGCGGCATTACCATCACTACGCTGCCAAATGCTATCTCGACGTTGCAAGTCCCAAATTGTCCAAGAAGAAAATCAGGTGTCGCAATCTTCTTATCATTGATATGAGTCTGTTCCGATCGGATCTCCATTCCTCCTCACTTGTTCTTCAACCTCTAAAAAACGTCCTGCATCTACGGATCATTTTTCTCCGTGGAATCCTGGATAAACACGCTCCAGACCAAAACGTCAAATACTTTGCGGCCTTCACTCCCATGGTAATATGATGCCCTTCGTGTATGGCAATCATATTTAATAAGGAACAATGAAATGTCTACAAGAACCTTCTGTACAGTGAGAAATGCTCCTACAATAGTATCAGGTTGTGTCTACCATCAGCGAATCTGTTCCGGGTTTATTGATGGCTCAGTCATTACCTTCTTCCTGAACAAGTACTGGTACCTTCACATGGTAACGTTGTCCCCATGAGCTTGCCCAACCGTTTTTTGTGCCCATTTTTTTTCGCCCCCTCCCCCTGTTAAAAACCACAATACTACCTTGTTTTCGACAACATAACATAAAACACTCCTAATTTTTAGCTCACTTCCCTCACTCGCAAAATCTATTTTTTGTTTTTTGGCCTGTTGAGCATTTTTAAGTCCCCCCCCCCCCCACATCAGCACGGTTACGGAGCCTGCCTGGATAACACCCACGCCCTGTTCTCTTCTCTGTTGAGCTTGAATATTTCCGTGCACATATTCTTTTTGAACAAATTTGATGTTCTCTCGAGAACAGTGTTCTCGCCAAATCATCCGGGCAAATGACCGATAAAGACCTTTCCCTCATACCCACTCCGTCATCTTTTGCCTCAAGGAGTGCTTTGACTTTTTTGCTTCCTGTTATCACCAACATTGTCAATATGTCACTGGTCAATCTGGAACTGTTCCTAGTTCAATGAGGACGCTCGTGTTCTACCTCCATCAATCAATCAATCAATTTATTACAATTTTTCCATAATACATAATCAATACATGAAGGTCACACAACATGACAATTAATGGAGGAGATGGCCCAAAAAAGGCCAATAAGGCCAGAGCCGGCCATCCCCAAAACTTAAAGTTACAGATACAACACCGAAGACATTGATAAGGGGTGAAATACCCAAATAAACATAGGCCCCAAGATAAAAAATTTACTCAAGAGTATATTTAGAAATGAAGTTTGTTTTTTTTGTATTGATGTTCTAACTGTTTAGCTGATTTTTGAACTTTTATATTGTCATGTATGAATTTCCAAAGAATTGGTCCGGTGTTCTAATTGATTGATCTTAAAAAACTTTTTTGTTTTTGTGGCCAATTAATAATCATTGGAATTTCTCGTATTATAATATGAATGGCATTACGCCGCAGAAAATACCCATCAAAGGAGATTGGTAGTTTATTTGTACTGTACCTGTACATAAATAATCCCATTTCCAGGTTGTAAGTGTCAAAAAATATTAAAGAATGTTATGATCAGAAAAATTGTTGCGTATGGCTTTCTTAATGGCATTTGATAATTGTTTTCTAGAGCCATTGTTTGGAGTTTGAAGCTTTTATTATTTAAGGAAATTTTTGGCGCGTTTACCCCTGTTAGAATAGCATCATTTAAATAAGGTAAAAAGAGTACATATAATGACTGTAAATACTGCCCGTACAAAATGTTTTTAAGCTTGTTTGATGATACCAATGTTTCGTGATACTGTTTTGATATACCATCAATTGTGTTTCCAAGTTAGGGTTTTCATCAATTAGACCCCTAAAAATTTAGTTGAAGATACTCTTTGTAGACACATCGTTAAGAATGTTATTAATTGGTTGTCGTGGAAAAAATTATCACTTAAGATTTTCCAGCAACCAATTATTTGCTGTCATAATGCGGAGTTCCTAAAACCATATAATTTGTTTTTGAAAGCATTAACAGACAATTTATTAGCTCTAAACACTTTGCTTCCTCAACCAATTCGTTTATTCTTACGTTGATTTTAGACTCAATATCTCTGTGTGAATACGTGATAGTCGTATCACATCTGCAAATAATATAAAATCTATAGTACATTTGAACAATTACTAATATCATAACATATAGTATAATAATAAGGGGCCAAGTAATGGATCCTGGAGGAACACCCACACGTAATATTGTGAATGGGAAACTGTTTGGAATTATATCGTACAAACTGCTTTCTATTGCTTTAACTAATTTGCAAACCATGTATACAACATTTCCCCGGAAAACCATAATGGTTTAATTTATGAAGTATATATCGTGTCAATCGTGTCAAATGCCTTTTGGGGACAGGTCTCGAAAAATCCAATTGTTGTTTCTTTGTTTTCTACCGCTGTACTAATTATATCCACGAATTTGATATGGCCATATAAGTTGTAATGTTTTTTTTCTGAATCCACCGGGTGGTTTTTGCATTACTATTCCATATGTATTTATAATAACTTCATGCTCTAATGAAAACCCATCTTTCAAAATCTTAGTAAAATGTCGGTAGGATTGAAGCTGATCGGTAATTTGAAAATAGTTTAGTATCATCTTTTTTATATACGGCACGACCTGCGCTAACTTTCGGTCTTCAGGGACTCTACCTGTGGATAATGAAGGTGGAATATTGTCGTAAGTGGTTGTAACAAATTTCATAAGCAATTTTGGTTTGATTATAAATTCCAAAACCCAAACCGCATTCCTTCCCGGGGCTTCTTGTTTGGGTTAAATAGTCTTGCTAATATTCTATTATTTCATTCTGATCTATTGGTTTCATGACATACTGCACTTCAGGATAGGCTTGTTTAGGAATCTGAATAATTTTTTTCCCAGAACTACTATGAATGTTAGATGTCCGTTTGGGCCCTTATATTCAAAGAATTATTAATTCATTTGCAATTTCTTGTGAATTGAAATACGGTGATTCCTGTATCAGTTTTAAATTTTGCTTTGTACCACGTTTTACGTGTTTATCCCACGCCCAATCACATTATTGATCGTTTTCATTGTTGGGGCGCATATTATTTTTGAATGTTCAATTTTTAAAATAATAATCAACGTTTCGAGTGTGCTTATAAACTGGTGTGCGCGTGTGATTTCTAGTAAGGTCTTAATGTGATTTGTAGACATATCGGACAGGCAAGGAGATTCTTATTCTTTATATCATTGTTCTTTTTGTTAATGCTATGAGCCCACCCTTACACGTTAATCCATGGTGATTTGGGTTCTTTGCTTCTCCTATGGGATACATTTTGTAATGTGAATACGGGGGGGGAGGGGTCTGTGGGCGTAGTACACGTCCTGTTGTAACGTGTGCAGTGGGACCACTTTTTGTAATCACAATTAGGGCGGTCGTTTTTTTCTAGAATTTGTATCACCAGTCACACACATTAGTTGCGAATCTTCTTTTAAACTTCGAAATCTCCCTTGTTATGAGTTTCTTTTAAAACAACATCGATTAGCAGATGGATTCTGTCACTTTTTCTTGACTGTCAAATGTAGGGCAATGATCAGATATATCGGTGATCAATATTTCTGAATTACTGTTTTGTTATTTTGTTGTTGAATATATTGTCAAGAATCGGAGCATGGGTTATTCAGGTGAATATCTTTAGTTTTTAAATATTTTTGGTATAATGAGGATGAGTAAATAACAAGTCCCAAATCAATTGTGAGTAGGTCCATGAACTTCTCTTTAGTAAATCATATTGAAATCTCCCATTATAATATATGTGAAACTGTTTTTCATTGGTTAAACCTGTCTATAATAGGTTCTACAAATCTTTTATGACAAAGTCGTCTTTAGATCATGAAGAGCTCGCATTCCCGCCAGTCTCATTTGCCCCTCTTTATTTAACCGAGACACTTGCAACATTTGAAAAATATGTGCGGGGCGCCCTCCAGATGTGTCTCGACTGTGTATACACTCCAATATATTTGTCCATGGTTTGTAAAGCTTTTATATACAAAAGCCCTCACCCCCGAAATTATTGACCGAATCAGCTTCCTTATGGGTAACCGAACGATTTTATAATTTAACGTCGCCGTCGACGGTTAATTCAGCAGACGACGTGCTGAAAACAAGTTGTCTTGTCAGAAATCTGTGCCACAAACTCGGCGAAGAGGAGGGGTAGGGCAGGCGGCGACTGAGACAATTGTTTCCCACGCTATGGCACATGTTGACGAACCGTCTATAACCGTTGGGGTTTTAAATAGCAGTGAGTACAGTCACATAATTCATTTAATATACACATGTGTTGATTAATTGGGAAAACTTAAAAGTTGGCCATAATTACCTGGAATGTCTTTATCCTCATACAATGTCCCTATCTGGTTTTGGGGTATGTTATTTTTATGTGTAAAATATATCTCTGTTCTTCAATGACCTAGACATCATTTGATAGCAAATGAAGAAATTCATATTTTGAAAATGTGCCAATGACGCTTTAATATCCTGATAGAGCAGCGTGAACATTTAAATATCTTAACACCCCTCTGGTGGCCAAGTGGGTCAAATCTGACCCAGAGAGGGAACATAGTAGATATCTCTGATATCTCTCTTGTGGGCTTTTGGGATTTTGGCTGGCAGATAGTACAACATAATCCGAGTCTTTTGAAAAGGCATTGCAAATAATGATTATACTCTGGTTTACTGCCCAGGAATTTGGCTGTGTCTCTGCTAAAGCATTGTTAGCTGCAGTTTACAAAGGAGGTTGCCTATTCACCCTTGGATTAATGGTATTAACTCTCAACATAAATGGGCAAAACAGGCACATGTAGGAATAACCATACACTATGCTTCTGAACTGGGCCGTATATGCAAAGAGGTTCTATATAGATAGGAAAGGAAGCAAAACGTTTACGTACTCTTTAGAAATTCATCGTCTGTCATGTTTTGCCGACCACAATAGAAAGCAATGACTACGCAACCATTAGAAATCAATGGCTGCCTCCGCTTTCTTCCACATACTGTGGTGCCGCTTTGCCTATACACTAATCGGTATGATACCATGATTAATGTATGTGTAAGATGTGCCAGTTGTAATAATAGGGCACCTGGATCATTGTGCTCCGATACTCTTTTTTTCTCATAATGCATCGCGCCTTAGGTGAAAAGATTGTATTCATTGAGGCGGTTTATTTAAATGAAGACGACTGACGTGTCCATTTCATTCGTTGTGGTGGCCATGGGTAGTACAAAATTTAACCACCCAATAGCACCAACATCCAACAACTGATTTTTGGCCGGATTGTTTGTATCGATTTAACATTATGTGTGTATACAAGCACCCAAACCTAATAATTATTCCGTGCCGCCAATCTTCAAAAGTCACGCCCACACGGACGACTGGTTTTGAATGGGCCTCACCCCCTTGCGTCATATGGTTAAATTTAAATAATCCAAAACATCTTGAGACAACAACCTCACTGCAAGATGCATCTGCATGTCCGACCATTTCACAGCACTGAGATAGTTCTATTTCAGTATTCAACAATAACTTCATGCGCGGCCCATAAGATCAACATCAGAAATCCGTCCTCTTCTATTAGATTCTGACGGCAGCGTTTGGACACAATTGTATCACCCATATATGCTGGACCGTTTGTCAAATCGCTATGGAATTTGGGCAACTGAAACTGTCTTGGACGTGGTTCGAGTCTTTCTTCCTTGATGTGGGTTTCATCATATGTGTCTAATCCTATTCAGCTGGACTGTGGGCGTATAGCAGGGCTCTGTCGCTGTCCAACAATCGAATTGAGACGTTATTACAAAATGTACAGCGCCCCACTGCAGGACATCATCACCACCCATGGTATCAATTGCGTTCCTGTATGCCTGACGACACACAACTATCCATCATTTCACAACAAAGAATGTTACACAAACGGGCGATTTAATTCGAATTGAGGCATGCGTGAGCGATGTGAAAACGTGGGCGGGGTCAAATCAACTTTGCTTTTGAATGACAGCAAAACGGAAGTCTTCATTTATCTTCCAATTGTGTCCAAACTCCAACCTCTCAAACATTTTACCGTAGCCAGGCCCGATATATCCCCCGCAGGAGATGTTGGGAATCTTGGTTTCTTTTTTTACTCTAATCTTCGTATGATCGACCACATCAGCAACACCAAGCAAAGCGCTCATTTGCGATCAGGAAAATCGGCAGAAAACGGCGGTATCTGATCGCACCACTACCTGGAGCGCCTTGTGCACGCATTTGTAACCTCCAGATAGGACTGTTGCAATAGCTTGTTTTATGGATGCTGATTATGACTTCGGCAAGCTCCAACGAGTTTCAGAATATGTCAATCAGTGCCAAAGAACACATTTCCTCTTTCTCTTCTTCGTCAGCTTCACTGGCTTCCGATCAACACACGCATCATCTACAAAATCCTGCCTCATGACCTTCAAGGCTCTTTACGACCTTGATTCGGGCCCTACAGGATCACACCACTAATACTCCCTATAAAATAAACTCCCCATAGATGTGTGTACAAAATGACCTCTCACCAAACGTCAATTTCTCGGCTATAAAGCCACTGGTTATTTCAACACTTGATTTTTTGGGAAATTAGGGCCAAGCTCTTCAACAAAAAGGAAAAAGTCTATGATGACGGCTGATTTTTTTGAGCTAACGAGCATTTGAAAAATTTGCCTGTTTTCAAAATGGTCCACGCCTAGTTGAAAATCGTAACTAGAAGTTATAATTGCAGTTTCCCCAAAGCCCTCAGAAATTATACAAAAATGGCACCATACAACATCTTTACCACCCAAATGGTTTGTTACAGTCCACACCTTATGATTAATTTCAAATTTCATGTGAAGACATAACTCATCACATTTTGTGACTCTTCATTTTGGGCAAGGGCCATATTTGGACGCCAACAAACTGTCCCGGGCACTGACTTCGTCTACCCTAGTTTATTTAGTTGTGTGATTCCTGAAAGACTGGAAAATTTCTGAAGGACACCTATTTCATAATATTGAATGTTATTCTATCAGTACAAAGCCATTGTAGCCAAAAATATAGAGACCAGAATGAGTAAAAACTGCTCTCTGCAGTAATGTTCTTAATTTTGCTATCTGCTGAAGATAGCACATTTAAGTTTTGTTAAGAAAAAGATCTGAAGTCAGAGTACTTAATTAATATCCACAACATTATGAGGAAGCAAAAAAATTTCTATACAAAAATGGCATTTAAAAGCATCAAATTTACATGAATGGGGCTTTTAAAAAGATAATCCACCCAATTCACATGTATTGGGCGGATTCCAGTAGAAAAGAGACCGGAAAAGCACCCAATTTCAGTTAAATTGGTTGTATTTCACCCAAAGTGGCCTCAAAAAGCCCCAATTATGCTTGTTTTAGTATTTTTGGTGATTATTAACACATCCCTTGCACAACGTTTCTTCTGTGATTAACTCACTGAAATAAAATTCTAACATCATCACATCACTCCAGGATAGAAGGATGTGCTGCCATAATGTTACAGGCAATAGTGCACATGTTTTTGAAACTGCCTTTCAAATGTTGATACAGAAGGTCTAATTTTTATTAGAATCTTGCTCATCATTCGATTTTTTAATAACAATGCAGGACAAAAAATGAATCCATTAAACTTGTGGCTCATGCATTTCCAATTTTCTATTTCTTGGCACTTGGATCATTCCAAATTTTGACAACCACACGATCCTCATGAGAACAAATGCTTTCGGGATTCATGTCAGTCCCATATCAGGCATATGGCAAATGTGTGATGCATCATCTGAGACAAGAGGTCTATTTCTTCATGGAACGCCTTGTATGCAGCTTGATGCACCCAAACAGTGTGTGTTTCCCCCAGTTCCCACCCCCCCCCCCCCCATGTTACACCAAATGTGTCCCGTAGTAGTATTTATATTTTTTTTTAAAGACATGTAGCCTAGCCTACATGCTATGATGTACTAGGTCTGGCCTAGGCTATAAATAGGCCTGCCCCTCTGATTGAGCATTTTTGAGAAAAATGAGTGCATACAACATTGTACCATACAGAGTGCCGGCTGCAAATTTTGATCACTAATACAGTGACTGTGTGTGGCTACGATAGTGAGTCATGTATAAGTAAAAATACACGTCGGGTTCTCGACCCGCTAAAACCAATCCCCCCTGCGGGAAGCGTTTTCAAGTTGTAAATAATAGCTGCAAATACCCTCCTTAACCAAAATCCCCTTAAACCCCACCCCCTTAAACCTGGGCAACCCCCCTTTAACTCGTGCAACCCACCTTAAACCACATCAAGCCCCCTTTAAGCCCAGACAACCCCCCCCCTTAAACCCTGAAACCCCCTTAAAACCCGGACAACCCACCTTAAACCCCCAACATCCCCTTAAGCCCAGACAACCCCCCTTAAACCCGGACAATCCATGTGCAAACTTCCGCGTGCAATGCATACGCCATGCGCGCATGCATGTGTGGTCACGTCTGGCGCATGTAATATCAAACTACGCGTATTAAATGGTGCCACACAACCCTTAACTCCAAAACACCCCCCTTAAACCCAAAATCCCCTTAAACCCAACAACCCCCCCTACACCTGGACAACCCCCTTAAACATTGTGCAACACACCTTAACCACCGACAACAATCCCCCCTTAAGCCCAGAACACCCCCCCCCCCTTAAACCCGGACAACCCCTTTAAACCCGGACAACCCACCTTAAAACCCCAACAATCCCCTTAAGATAAGGTCCAACAACCCCCCTTAAACCCGGACAAGCCCCTTTAAACCCAGACAACCCACTTTAAACCCAACAATCCCCCATAAAGTCAAGACAACCCCCCTTAAAAAACCCGGACAACCCCCTTAAAATCCCAGACAACAACACACCTTAAAAAACCCCAACAATCCCCATTAAACCCAACAAACCCCTTAAAGCTGGACAACCCCCTTAAACCCCGACAACCCCCCTTAAACCTGGACAACCCCCCTTTAAAACTCGTGCAACCCACCTTAAAGAAACCACAACAAGCCCCCTTACGCCCAGACAACCCCCCTTAAACCCAACAATCCCCCTTAAACCCAACAACCCCCCTTAAAGCTGGACACCCCACTTACCCCGGCAACCCCCCTAAAACCGGAAACCCCTTTAAACCCAGACAACCCACCTTAATCCCCAACCAATCCCCCTTAACCCCACAACCCCCTAAAAGCTGTACAACCCCCCCCTTAAACCCGACAAACCACCCTAAACGACACCCACCTTAAACCTATCACGCGAGAGTACATGAATCCCACACCTCCCCACCCCTCCATCAAGTTGCATCAAAATCGGACTTAGGATCTTCAGATTTTTGTTGAAAGTTTTTTGGGTGAAATACCGAACAAATTTCTCCCATAAATATGCAACTTAGCTATTAATTAGCAATCATCAATGCGCCCCAAACTATCATCGCGAGAGAAAATGATTCCCCACCCCTCCACCAAGATTTCATCATCAAAATCGGACTTATGGATCTTCAGATATAGTTTGTTCACAAGCTTTTTTGGGTAAAAATACCCCAAATTACTTCACTTAATTATTACAAATTAGGTACCTATTAGCATATGCCACGCCCATAATCTAATCATATGAAGGGCATGGGCAGTCCCGATCCCACCCACCAAGTCACAATCACCATAACCCTTATGTGTCTCATGATATCGCGTTCACACGATTTTGTTGGACGCCGCCGACACCGACGCCGCCGACGCCTTGCCTGATAGCAATAATCCCCCTTCTGCTTTTCAAGCCAGCGGGATAAAAATCTGGTGATCAAGCATAGGCTAGGAACTGATTCGATCTCAAATTGGCACCTAAACTCAAAGTTTTTGGGAGATGTAGCCTGCCATAGCTCTTCAACAAGAATGAAAAGTCATATGATGAAGGCTGATTTTTAGCTACAGAACATCAAAAGATTGCATGTTTACAAAATGTCCATGCCTATTTGAAATCATACTAGAAATTACAATTGCAGTTTCCCCCACACACACTAATTGACCCCCTTGCAAATTGTCTATTTTAAGAGCGATTTTTAAGGCATGGCGACACAATTTTGATAACTGATATAATAGGGACTGCAGGCTATTATCTCCGCAAAAATTAGAAAAATCCCATTGCGGAATCTTGCCAAACGCCTGCAAAGGTCAGAATTTGTATGTTATAGCGCCCTCTATATGCCTATTTCCCATAGAAAGACGTGTAAAACCAGATTTTTATGAAAAATCATATTTGTCCGCAATGAAATTTCATCTAATTTACACAGGATACAGGTAGTAGAATAAATACTCCAAATTACTTGTCAAAAGTGTGTCGCCGTTAATATTTTTTGTTTTATTCCCATTTTGTCATAATAAATGAGACTTTCAAACAGCTGTGCCCCAAACCTCAGAAATTATACAAAAATGGCACAGACAAAATCTTTACCACCCAAATGGTTTGTTACTAGTCCACACATTATGATTAATTTCAAATTTCATTTGAAGACACAACTTGTCAACATTTTGTGACTCTTCATTTAGGCAAGGGCCATATTTGGAACGCCAACACTGTCCCGGCACTGACATCGTCTGCTACACCTAGTTTATTTAGTGGTGTGATTCCTACATCGCCGAACTCTTACAACGTCACGACGCTAAGCGTGTTTTACGTTCTTCAACACAACTTCGTCTTTACGTACCAAAAGTTTCAACTTCTAGATTAGAGCTTTCTCGGTCGCTGCACCTACATTGCTTAGTTGCAAAACGTGCCCGTGAGTCCACACGATTCCTAAAATAAACCATACTTAAATTAGGATGCATTTCTTTTTCCTCTTATCTCTTCAAAGGCACAGAAAAAATGAATGTAGGCTAATAAAGAGCAAGATAAGAGTACCTGACACGTCGAGAACCCAAAGCCTGATGGGTATCAAAGTGTTCATTGACTTCAAAGGAATAACCCTAAGGTGGACAACTAAATCAACTTGCTGCAAGGGGCCTGGAAATGGGCATAGGCGTAAATCCCGGGGGGGATGGGGGGATATATTCCCCCCAATATTTTGATGAGGGGGGATGGTCAATACGATCATCCCCCCAATGTTGATGCCCATTCATGTGTTTTTGACCCAAAATAACCTCATATTTTACCATAATAGTTTTAAAATGGTAAATTTCCATGTGCTTCGCGTGCATTTTCTTTTCTAATTACAATTATATTTAATGATTTTAGTTTCGAAATGGCACAATTTTTAGCGCGCTTCACGCGCACATGTGCTAGTGCTGGATTTTTTCAGCAAACCCCATTTCTTTCATAAATTTTCATCAACCCCATCCCCCCCAATGTCAAAAAGAAATTTACGCCACTAGATGGGGGTGGGGTCCAGATTTGGGGGGAGATATAGTAAATCATATTCAAAGTATATCGAGTTTGCTATCAAATTAAAGGAAATTGTATATAGATTACTGGATGTGGTGTTACTTTTGTTGCACTCTTTCATTCATGGTAAAAGATAAAGACGTATAAGTAAGTTTACGTGTGTTTTCATTATAAATAGGTCATTCACTTAATTTATATGGTTTTTTCACATTACTTCAAATTTAACTTAAACTCTACCAAATAGTTACTCTCTGTTAAGATTTTTCATAATTCTATAATCTGTAAATATCAAATATGTTAAAAGCTATATATGAAATCAATTGTATAATAAAAAGTGTGGACTGTATTCAACAATTTAATACCTAGAGACGTGAGGTAAATAGTCCCCTTATGCATGAAAATATGTGAAAGATAACTGGAAATATTAAAAAAACCTGTCATCTGAAAACCACATCTATTAGCAAATGAACAATGAATACTGCCAGGAATTAACATAAATGGTTACATTTATTGATGACTTATGCTGTATTACTACTGCTTTTAAATCAAGCAACAAAACAATATTATAACACTTTGAAATTAAAAATGTACATTTGGTAACATAATACAACTAAGTACAAAAATATATCTTGGGTACACTGTTAAAGATGTTCTTAAAAATGTTGTTTTAACTGTCAGCCGGGACTCAAAACATGCAAATAACTGTAAAAAGGGACTCAAAACGGGCAAATAACCGTAAAAAGCATCGTTTTAACTGTTGCGAGTCCCAGCTGCCAGTCAAAACAACATTATTTTACTGAACATTTTTAACAGTGTAAGTATAATACATGTGATACAGGGAGAACCGATAATCATCTTAAGATGGAAAATAACTGAAATTGACAAGCACCCAACATTCCTGTAGCATTCATGTTAGTGAATAGATCTATGAGTTACAGTGCAAGTCAAAAAATAAATCCAATTCAAATGAGGATAATTTATTTTATATTTCAAATTATTTAACAAAATATTGCCATCCTCGGACCAATAGTGTTGCCTACTGTCACGATTTGTGAATGATGAGGTGGCTGAGCGGTCTAAGGCGCTGAACCGTCGGCAGGGTATAAGATCGACCTGGTTCAAGCCCTGTGAGATTCAGGTTTCTTGGTTCAGGTTTCTAAGGTCGGAAATTGCATAATCAGGCAGCATTTATGTAGTGTGAATATGGAATTTCTCCTCGCTCCCACCCATTGCGTAGAATGTACAGGTATAAGCAATGGGTGCCCGGTGCCTCATGGTATGGAGAGGCATATAAAGCCGTTAGTCCTGTGTCACTGGAGTCAATCTTGAGTACGTAAAAAGTTGCAGACCTCGTCAAAAAGAGTAGGGAATCATACCCAGTCTGTTACCTGCACTCATCGCTCTAGGTACCAGAGTGCTCTAGTGTGATGAGGGAACCCACTTTAACTGGAGGTTAAATTGATCCAGATCCAGAGATTCAGAGACTCATATATGACCATGGACCTTGACACATGACCTTTGACCTCAAACAAATGAGGGTTTGTGTGCAATATCCACAAAACACAAACCCAGCATGGTTCCAATTAAACTAACCTTTTTCAATTGAGGTCAAATTTTACATTTTGAGTCAATGGGGCAATCTACACGGCAGCGCAGATCCAGATCGGATCCAGATCTCGTATCCAGTTTGCGTCTACACGGGTAACGGCCAAACTTGATCCAGATCTGCAACGCATACATGGTGTGTACACGCTTGGTTAGTGTCGCTGCTCTTTAAGCGCGTACTTTTAGGTTACGTGTAAAGTATTCCTCGATCACCAAGGTTACGCGTAGCATTTGTACACTTTACGCTTCGAAAAGGGCGCTGTACTTTCGCACTCACTGCGCCGTGTAGAGTTCTTAAACGGTCTCCCATGATCTGGATCTGTGATCTGGATCTCGGTGATGCGCATGGGATCTGGATCTGCGCTCCGTGTAGATTGCCCCTATCTTACAACTTCGTCCTCACATGACGTTTGACCTCATCAACAAATGAGCGGGGATCCCACATTGCACCTAGTTTGGTTTAAATCCATTGAAGTATGCAAATAATCAGGCAAATGTTAACCCTTTTTCACAACAACAGACAACAGACTACATGAACAACAGACAACCCGGGCAGACAACAGACTTCAACAAAGGTGGAAAAATGATCCCTATGTGTCTTCCTACATTAAGGCAGGCAACACAAAAATGCTTAAAACCACAAATAGCCATATTTCCCTAAATTAAAATGCCCAGTGTCTCTCAATGGCTTGTTTTACATCATATCAACAAATGGTATTGCTATTCTTTGTGAAACAAACATTACAGCTAGTTAAAGTTTATGTTTTAAATGTTGGGATCCTGACATTTTACACAAATATTGCCTGTATTTAAAACTTTTGTTGTTCACAACCCTACCACTTATAGGTAGCTTTATTAAATTTCTAATACACTAATGAAAAAATTAACTTCAAAAAATTTGAGGATTGTTTACATCATGAAAATGACATACTGGATTTAATGTGAAGTTTAATTTCTCAGCTATCCCAAAACTTAAAGCATAACAGCACATTTTTTGGAGAGTGCCCCCAATTTTCCAAAAAATGTAATGTTTAGATTTTTGCACAGTTGTATTTGTATTAAGTTTTAACTACTTAGTTCTCCAGGTAGACAAGGATTAATATTTATTAATCTTTCCCTGGAGATAGCCAGTGCACGCAAGTGTTGAAATAAATCTGCAAATAAATCTGTAACAGAAATATAACAATTTTGGCAGCATGATGCCTTTGCTAGCTACCATTAGCCCTATTATCATTATTCACAAAAAGTACAGAGATCCTTGCAAATGTACTTCTCTTGTATAGGAACATTTCCTTGCTACATTTTGCTGATTATCAGAGGAATATCGAAAAGTGTACAAACTTGATTTTGTTATTTTAAATAGAGATGCAAGTTTTCAATCTCATTTTATCAAGAGTGCTTTTGAGGAGTTTAATTTTTTGCAACAAAAAACTGAATGTTCACCCAAGTCAACATATTTTGTAATATCTCGCAGAACGTATTGCCCAAAACAAAACTAACTAGAATTTGGCAGTTCTCTGCTGTCGCAATCACTATATCCAAAGAAGTTGTCGGCTGCCGTATTAACTTCACAGTACCGATTTCAAACAAAATGGAATATATTGAATATGCAAATGAGCTCATTAATATGCACATATACCATAAACAGTTTGCATCGGTAATAATTTTGTCCACCACTACCCACATACCAAGTGTCTTCAAAATCAGATTGTTCTGGTCAACGTTTACTTTTTTGTTGACAAGAGGCATACAGTCATCCATACACATCCTAAACAGCATACACCTGAACACTAAGTGTGCCTTCCAGCTATAGCTGGTGGCCCACAAAAATCTGTTAAGGTTTTTTCTTTCAGAAAACCAGATATTGGTTCCCTTAATTTCAAGTAAAATGTAAAACTTGTCCCCCATTTTTAACTATGAAATTAAAGGGATATCTGTAATCCCATAGAGTACTGTGTAAAATTAATATTGGTCAACCAAAATGGGGCATATTTTCAGTCATAACATCCAAACCAAACATCCTTTAGTCCTAAGATTTCACAGGGTAAATGAGAAACAAGAGCGGTCACCACCCGTGTGAATTCGTGGCACCTGTATTCGTGACACATGGCTCTTCCATTGATTTACATTACACCCTCTTATGCAAACCGATGGCATGGCATGAGGTATTGGGGCTATCAGGGGAAGTAACGGTGGTTATCTGAATCTACTTTTCTCAGACTTTTCTCTGAATTGATCACTCAATTGTGGTTATGGAACCCTTTTTTAATGAATCACTATTGGGTTTCAACTGAAATCTTGGCTCATCGAGCGTAACAAGTTGGTAATTACTTTAACTCACCCAAATTGCCACAAATCCAAAAATAGCTTTTTTCTGACACCAAAATTTTGACCACTGTCTGTTAAAATCTGGGGTCCCCTGGGAACGAGGTTATTAGCGATCAGACCATAGACCTTTAACCTTAGATTACCTTATTTCCACCATCATCTTCAGGGCATGATATTACACCCTCCGCGCACAGTGTTAAGTTCTGGGCGTAATATTGCGACCTCCGCAGGCAAGTAGTTAAGTCTGTAGGTTTTGAGATGGGTTCTCAAATTACCAGGTTATTTGGGAAGCCAACTCAAAATAACCACTGACCTAAGACTAGGTTTGTTTGGACTCATTTCAATGTATTTTTCATGCTGATTCTTAATATGGCCATAACCATACATAATTTTGACATAATTTGAATTCTGAGTGGCTTTAGTTGCCTGTAGGAACAGATAAAATCTTCTGGCAAATCTAGAAAATTTGCCATCCAACATATTATTTCCTGCCATTGTGCAGTTAATGAGGTATATTGATGTCATACAAACTGCTGTCAATCATTGAAACTGAAGGCAGTAATTCATGAAGATTTTTGCATGAAAACTAATTTCAAGCAACATTTGGGCATCAACTTTTCACTTTCCTCTAAGTCATTTGAACAATTATGTGGTGCATAATTAAGATGGCCCCACAACTGTGGTTTAAAGGGACATTTTGCAATCCACAGCCTTGTATCCCAATATATATTACCTCAAAGAAATGGAGATTTTTATATTATCTGAACTGTTGGCCCAAGTGTAGTATGCATGCCTTATCTTACATGTGCAAATTTGATCTGCTCTAAAAGAAATTCCTAATTTTGTATTGTCTGTCCGTAAACAGAGAGAAATTACAACATAGTAGCCTATGGGGCAGCATGATACAACTCATTCTCTCATAACATCAGAATTAAAGGTGCAACGAGAGATTTCACACATCAGGTGTCCCTAAAAAAATTGAAAGTACTGATTTGTGCCCTGTTGTAAAGCTTTCTATCAAAAATATCTCCATCTGAAAGGATTAAGCTGAGAAATGTTTCTTTGGTACAAAAATTGTGAAATTTCTAATTTTGTATAGGAGCAAATACGAAATACAGCCTATGTTTTATATTGAAATATAAGCAAACCAAAAACACTTTCTCTTGACATTTCTGTAGCCAAATAAAAGGTAAGAAATCTATTGAGTGTCTAATCTATATGAAATTACTATTATGGCAGAATATTGGGGTGCCTCAAAATCTCTCGTTGCACCTTTAACTGAAACCTTTTCTTGAGAATACCAAGTGAATCATACGCAAAAATAAATGTGCTAGGGTCGCGCAATGCACCTTTAATCACATTTTCTTGAAAATAAGCTCACTGATATTCATAACCTGTGCAAAAGTATACAGCACATAACCTGATCATGTTTTTCCATGGTATAGTTCTCAGCTTTGTTTAAATTTACTAGGCATATTATATTTGCAATTTTAGCAGCCCAATTATTTTTATCCTTTTATGCTAAATTTGATCTCAATGTTACCTCTACAAATTGTAAATTCCCTTGATTTAAAATAATCGGTACGGTTAACTCTCTCCTACATACAGCTTGTTTATTTTCCGTCACAGATAAGGTTAAATGAAAAGATACAAGTGGTTTTATAATACTGTGTCAGATCTAAATTTTATTCGATCTATGCATTCAGCATGCATACGTAGAACATAAAATAAAGTTCATTCAACAGAGTTATGATCTGCCTGTACACCGCAGTCACCATGTTTGACTGTGGGGGTACTGGCTGTTGGGCAAACCAATTCTTGGAGCCTAAATGATGCTATGCCACTACTTTTTACCATGATTGCATCAGCAAGTACAATTCTGGGGGGTATGCACCTTTAAGAACCAATCCATGTTATCTGAGATGTTGGTATATTCATCTAAGGTGGTATTCTTGATGTTTGTGCTCACATGCCCAACTTATCTATTGACATCTTGAAAACCACCACAGAATTCATGTGATATACCTCTAGAATAGTACTTGATGGGTTACTATAGTCTACTCCTAGGTTTGGGTTGAAGACAATTAGTCCTCTGCACTAACAAAATGTTTCGTCATGTGAGAGCAAGAAAGTCATTAAATGCAATAGCTGCCATTTGATACATCTGTGTTGCAATGATGACTCTGATCTTGCCTTTCCTTAAGTCAGTGGCTCTTGAAATGGTTCTTTAGGCAAGAGCCACTGACCGTTACGTGGCATAATAATATGTTTGAAGGGAACTTCTGATAAATGGCAGCTACTGCACTTATGACCTTCTTGCATCCACACATCCATTTGACTTCTTGTTGACTTTTCTTAAGATTTGACATGTTTTTCCTTTGTTAAGTACTTGCATGATTTGCATTTCTTTCCATTTATGTTCAAAATAATATATTTGTATATTTTACATTGCAATTTACTGATGTTAAGTAGCACAATTATACATATCATACATGATAGACAATATAGTTACAGTTCTGTGCATTAAAAATAGTTTTTTTACTTATACTTTTCCAAGCTCTATATCTATATACCTGCCAACTCTTAAAACATCAGAGTATTCAATGCATTTCATGACACATCAACCTAAGCATAAAACAGACCCATTCTTCACTTATATTTTATGCCATTATTTGTCATTTCAATTCTGCTCCAAAATAAAGGAACCAAACCATAACATTCATTCATATCTGATGTAAAGTGTAGGCAAGTTGCTTAAAGAGACATGAGATTTCCAGAATGAAGCGCCCCCAATTTTTTTCGAACCCGGGTTTTTTGCATATCTGGAATGCTTTCCAATGTATTAGACCACATCTGAAGTGAATAAGCCGAATACGCCGTCTTTATGTTATAAGATGATGATTTAGTACTTTCTGTCGTGCACGACAGAAACTCAAAGCACGGTGTTCTATGGGGACAATTACGATAATCAGACAAGTTCAAAACAAGGTTTGCGGTTTTCTTTCGTGCTTGTTTGTCCAATAAACCTTCGAAACGTTCGCGTAGGGGTCTACAAATATCCTATCAAGTGCCATTTGAGCGAGATTTGTCCCTCAAGACAGCTCCTCCTGTCCTGTTAATAACACTTGAACCCGGCTTTTGGGTCACGTCTGCCCAGATTCTCGCTTCAATCAGTTTTTCCATTGGTTTAGTGGCAGTGAAGTTGAACCATATTGCTCAAAACTAGCAAGACATAGCAATTCTGACTGGAGCCTGCTCTAGATTTCTAGCCAGAGCGTCTCGCCTCGGGCCGTTTGTTCAATTAATTGCAACCTGATATCAGCTTGTTTGGCCACACAAGTTTGCCGACAGAAGGTCAGTAATTGCCAATCTTATCCCTAAAGTCCCTGGTGTGTGAGGCCCAAGAATTTGCCTAGCACAGGTCCCAGTTAAGAGTTAAGTGTTTAGTTTTAGCCATTTAGGTACTTAATTTTCTTTTGACAACTTATATAAGTAGGGGCATGCAAGAGCTATTATCTCTGCAAAAATCAGAAAAATCCATTGCGGGAATCTTGCCATGTAGGCCTACAAAGGTCATGATTTGTATGTTATAGTACCCTCTATATGCACATTTTAGAGAGACGTGTTAAACTAGATTTTTAATAAAAATGGTATTTGCCTGCAATGAAATTTCATAAAATTTAAACAGGATGGAGTCAGTGGTATAAATAATCCAAATTAGTCATCAAAAGTGTGTCGCCATTGATATATTTGGTTTTATTCTGGTTTTGTCATAATAAATAAGACTTTCAAACAGCTGTGATATGCATAAGGGTCATGATAAGGGCCACTTATTTGCATGAGAATGTGAATTTCATTTTCATAAGATTTTGGCCAAAATGACCACTTGCTGACCACCAATCAAAAATCTGTGTACACCACATAGGCACTGGTCATAGGCAATGCTTGTACACAAATGGCAAGATTAACACTCTATTTGTAGGAAGATTTCTTAGACTTTGGCCAAAAATTTTTTTTGGGGGGGACAAAACCCATAGGACCACTAGATGACCACTGCCACAAAACTGTGTACACCACATAATTGCAGCTTGGGTCAAGTGATCATTCTGAGTTAATCTGGTCAAATCAACATAAGCATTTTACCACTATTTATGGGATTCGGCAATGCTATAGGAGTGGGGAAAAAGAAAGTTTTGGATTATATCCATTAGGTGAAATAGGGAAAAGCCTTTTAAAAATCATCCAAGACTCACTTCGCTGCGCTAACCATAGAAAGTGACTTGACAGGAAAAAATGCCCAAGTAAACAAAAACTTAATCTTTTTACTGTATTTTTCTGAATTGAATTTTGGAGTTTTATACATTGATTATAATTCAGTCACATAATTTTCACTGTACAAACAATTTTTTATGAATTAAACGATTTTGTGTGATCACTCTCTGCGTAAACGCGATCTTTTAAAATGTTACAACATGTTAGAAATCAATGATGTGCAGTGTTTAGAATATGGCTTAGAATCAAGGATTACAATAATGATATTTCGAATTAACCGAGTAACTTGGGGAAAAATACTTAAATTCCTACTGAGCACTTTACACGCGTATTTGTTTGGTCCTTCTACAAAACGTCCTAAATGTACACTGACAAGTAATTACCCCGAAATATTTACACAAAGAAGTTTAATTTAAGAGCGACGTTATTTCCAATGTGTGTTTGTGGTATTTTATGTTTCGGCGACAACAAAGAAAACCACCTGTTTTACTGGCGAGCAGACACCTTTCGAGTAGGTCGTCGGTCGGGGGCTAATTTTTTTTTTTTTTAAATTTTTTTTTTTTCCCTTTCTGGGAGGCACATTGGCCCAAAATAGCCCACAAAACTCTGAAAAAATCAAATTTTTTCTTCAAAAAAAATAGCTTAAAAATTGATAAAGTTGGGGTTTTTTAAAAACAGGCTGATTTTACATGATTTTGGGAAAACAAACTAAAAAAAAAAAAAATTCTGCAAAAATGAAAAATCAGGGTCGGTTGGGCCCGTAAAACAGGTTTGTTTATTGCGTCGCCATTAGGGACAATATTTCATTTCCAACGTGCTTCAATTATTAAGAAATACGTTTGGACCATCTATGATGGGTATTGACTATTGTATAGTCGTATTAGTTTAGGTAACGTATGAAAGTAATGGTCAGGCCCCATATCACTGTTGGACAGCACAAAAAATCCATTGTACCATATTCAGGATTCAATAGCGCACCTGCCTCACACAGGTTGTATTTAAATAACGTACATTACTTTTACCAAGGACCCTTATGTTGCGACCACTGCACATCATATTGACCGGCGAGCACACAGTATAAGAACGCACGGACGAGGATTGCTGCAAAGTTAATTGCTATGCGTCCCTCACAAACAGTTCTCCCCGTAAAAAAGTACAGGTTGTCCATTATATCAGCGCGAAGCGAGTATAGTAGCATTTTGAAGTGGGAACAAGAAGAAAGAAAATACATGGCAAATACAAGACCTAGTAAAAAACGGAAATTGGTTTCCTATAGAATTTTAAAAGGTGGTACATATAGGCTTTCTGAACTTGTATTAAAGTTGGATCAATCATTCGTGATCAATGTGGTCTATTAACAGAAGAGAATGAGAAGGTCAACTTCCACACTTCATATCAGACACCAATATTTAGCTGGTTCGTGATTCCATCCATGAGACAATCAACTCACATAGCAGATATTAATATTTCTTATTAGAACATACCAAGGTGTCTTATAATATCTAAGATTTTAAGTACAAAGTAGTACAAATAACTGGTGAAGAAAATCACAAAGGCAAGCAATCAATAGTTCAAAATAACCAAGAGGTGGGATTGGCTAGCAGAAGATCCAGAGTGACAAAATGGGAGGCCTAAGTTTCTTCAATAATTGTGATATACAACATTGTTATAATGGGACTACTATACATACTTTTGCAATCCAAATGCCTGGTGTATCTTGGGCTACAGCCATCAGATTCTGATGCATACAGGTTGCTTCAGAGTAGTTAATTTCTAATGAAGCACTGTATATACTCCTTTCAATGACAAGGAACCTGTAGACACAATATTATCCAACAAAACACTTAAAAGGCAGATAAGGCATTTCTCCTTTCATAGATTGTCAGCAACATGTTTAAAATCTGAAATAATCTTTTTGTTTTCTGTATGTACACCATATTTCTAATGAACATGTCATGTTATCAAAGTGTGATTTTATCCCAACATATGAGCAGCTCATTTCCAAAGCTATAATTGCATTTTTAAATTTTGGAACAGGATCGTTTGGAATATCACATATGTGCCTATTCCAGTATACCCTGAAAGTATATCTTCTATATGCCCCTGATGACAACAGGGGAGTGACATGATTGGCCAAACTCACTAAGTCACTTGCACTTAAATTTGAGGGTATTTGTGCATACATGTACCAATATAAAGAATACAACTATAGTGTGCAGCACACCAGCATCATTTAACAAAGTGCATTCTTAATGGAGGAATTGATGAATGCTTTGTGATAAACTTACATAACATCCTTTGGGCAAAAAAAATCACTATTTAAACCATCTTGTATGAGGAAGCCCATTAATACACTTCTACAACCAAAAGACTACCTGGCACAGTAGGAACTTACTGACATAAACTTGTTGATACATTACAAAGGACCCAGTGTTACAGTAAAGGTGCAACAACAGATTTCAAAGCAGCCATATTTCTGTCATACAGGGGGATTCAAACAAAACTTGACCCTGATTGTGTCCGCCATTTTTGAAATTTGTAAATAACAAATATCTAACATTTGTGGTATCATCGGAAAGCTTATTTCATTATCTTTAATTTGCTGCAAAGATAATCCCAATCGGATAAGTATAGGCCGAGCTACATTCTTTTGAATCAAGTAGTCAGCTTTACCCATATCCACGGATTCCCATTTGAATGCACGGCGGCCAGCTAATTAGCAAATGACTCCCCAAAATTATGATAAGGGTATGTCTATGTTTATGTCAAATAAAGTGGTATCTTAAAGGTGCAAAAGCAAGTGAAAATGGTAAGTTTTATAAGAAACACCTTTTTCCAGATGTGGCATATTTTGGTATGCAAATATAGACAATGTTTTAAACCTCAAAAGGTTGTCACCGATGTCTGTTCCTTCATTTGGTATGATTCATTCAACTCCTCCAGAAACTGATACATGTATCAAGTAAATTTATTTTTCAAATGTTTATGAGTGATGAGGACGTAGAAATGTTAAGAGGGCATTGATGGTAAATTGTGACTGAATTTTGTGGGGTTAAATAGCGCCACATTTATTCTGCAGTCAATAAATAGTCCAATTTTTTCCTGGACACTGATTTGCTTCTCTGAACGCCATTCATTTAATGTGAATCCGTAGACACTACTTGATTCAAACGACTGTTGGTCGGTCTATACTCAACCGATGTGAATGATCTTTGCGGCAAATTAAAGATAATGAAATAAGCTTTCGGTTGATACCGAATATGTTATATATATGTTACATCAAAATTAAAAATGACGGATACAATCATATAACCTTTTCTTTAAGGGGGATTTGCAAACTTCAACATATTTATGAGGAACTCATGCTCTCAACATTGGATGCTTCAAGTCAAAGCAGACATCGGTAATGAGTTGGCAATCTGAGAAAGCTACCAAATTGGTAGTGAAATGTCACTAAAAATAAAATCTTTTTACTCGATCTCAGGAACTGATCACAAGGGATCTCTTTTGAATATGTTTCTGTACATTCCAAATGAGCTTGTTCAAAGATTTGGAAGACCTATTCTGTAGTAGCTACTATATCACTAACTGTTCAGTGTGTACTGTTTAGCTAGCTGTGGAATAGGCTACACCTTGAGTAAGAAACCAATTAGTGAATACTGTGGAAGGTGTGTGTTCATGATTGATGGGTTATCTCATTTATGTTTTAAACTTGTTGCATTATTAAGGGGGATGACCCGATTTAAGTCTATAAAATTTTCATCTTGATAGAATGGCCTTCAGCTCAAAACCCTATCTGTTAAGTTTTGCATCAATATTTCAACCCGTTTTGAAGTGAGAGCTAAAAACCATGATTTTGTAATCCCCATAGAGTACTGTGTTTATTGGCAACCAAAATGGGGCATATTTTTGTTCATAACATCCAAACCAAATATCCTTTAGTCCTATAAAGATTTCAAAGGGTAAATGAGTAGAATAGTAGCTTCCTTCTGATATCAAAATTTTGACTACTTCCAGTAAATTCTAGCGATCGGACCATGGACCTTTAAGCATATAATTTGTACACAAAACTGAGGATTGCCAGTATGTGATTTTTTTCAACTTTTTCAGTTTTCATGTTAACAAGTTTCCACTGCGCAATCAATGTTGCTATCGACCCCAACCCACATCCAAACAAATATTTAATGGTTTTTGGGTCTGTCAGTCTATCTATCATCTGTCAATTCATCTTTGTGCACAGGTTAATTGAACCAAATCTTGACATGGAGAAGAGTACTGATTCCTCTTAAACCATACCAATATACCGTTTTCTTTGGTATACAAAATACACTCATACAGCATGTATATACATTAATAAATCAGTGTAAGTAGATTACTGGCAGTTACATTGGTACAAAAATATTCCTGATACTCAATAGACAATTTGAAATTTACATGCTTACAATGTTTTAAAACAATGTTAAACCATATTACGTACACAAAAACGTATCACAAACAAGGAGAGATGTTACTCTTATGGCAAAATTACATGGCTTTGGGTTGCCAAATATAAATCTATACTTTTAAACTGAGACTAGCTTTTAAAAGTACTTGGGGAGTTGAAAACAGGCCCAATATCTTCAGAGCTGTGGTATTTATTTTGTGAAAGTTCATGAACTATAATACAACATTTTGGATGAATTTCAAGCACAGCATTGAAAGCAATCCCATAATGCATTGCAATTTGGTTATTACACTCACAAGAGGTCATGTAACTTCACATATCACCCATTATCTACAGTTCAAATGGGCTTAGCTTCTTGGGAAAAATTGTTTAAAGGAACATTAAGAGATTTTTGGTAAGGGCAAGCTCAATTTTCTGACAAAGCCCAATTTTTGTATGTATGCATACCTACCTCCAAATTAACAAACACCACAAATGAATAAGGCAACAATCTCTTTGTTATGACACTAGAGTGATTTTTGCATTAAATAGCCTAATTCAGAACAATTAAATTAAAACATTAGCCCATGGGCAACTAAAATATACAAAATACTCATTAAATTAGAGTTAGAATCAATTGCAATTCTCAGCAGACATATTTTGTGTGTCATCTCTATAGAACTTGGGCAAAACAGAAGAGGTTATATACCTTTAATTGCCCCACTCACACATATGCAAGGTGACTCATTATCATAATTATAAATATGCAAAGGTTGCTTTTAACATAATATAGTTGAGCTGAATATGTGTTAACATTCCATGTTAAAATTCAGGTAACCTTTATCATTGATTATACGCCCCGATGGCAAGCTCCTGAAGATATCCCATAGTAAACCAAATATTGATGCTAAGAGTGTGATAGTATACAAATATTTGACAGCTCATGAGGTTAATGGTACCAATAACTACCCAAGGTGTCTGGAGACCGTGGCCTACTATTTTTCCTGATACCGAAAGGTCGAGGGAAAATAGTAGGCCCACTGTCTCCAGTCACCGAGGGAGGTACATTTTGACGCATTCAACGATATATAGCAAATTCATATTTTTTTATATAACATAACAAAAATTTCTATTTCTGTCATTTGAAAACTTGCCAGGTCTCGTCGAGATCAGTTGCCACCGCAACTCAAGGCTAGTCAAGCAGGCTTATTCAGCCATGGTTCATCCAATCACACTCTCATACCTAACAATGTCTCAACCTGCTCTAGACCATATGATTTGTTTTACGGTATGCACTATCTACAGCACGAGATTTCTCCATGTTGAGGGTCAAAAATTTCAGCGGAAATTGCCCAACGGTAAATGTAAACATGCAATATCGAGCAGAAGATCTGATCGAGCAGTGTCAGACTGGCAAAGGTCGGGTAGCTGATCGGGTCAGATCAACCACGTGATGCACGGGTTGATGCAAGATACCACATAGCATGGAAAAATTACATAAAGAATGAACTATGTCCTTCCCCGTGATTGTTGCAATAGTCGCTTTTTTATGGGAACTTCTTCCCTCCTGTGACATGTTTGGGGAACGACAATCACAATCGAAAAAAATATCTGGAACACTTGATGCACTATATTGGAAACCATTGCCATTTTCACAAATGAGAGCGACTATGGGTAGGAGTCATTGTTTCTTTATGAAGCAGAGGTTCTCCCCTTTTAACCAATTCTCCCCATCATTCAATGTTGGTGGGCCTGGGAAGCTGTTGACAACAATGACTCGGATCAACCATTGAATTGGGGGGAAGAGGCGGGGTTCCACCTTTTCCCTAATCGGTCAAACGTGTTCCAGTTCCACATTTTTTTCGAGGATTGTAGTCTCAAATATTTTATGTCACTTGATAATAGTATCCAACGATCAAATGACAAATATTTTTATTGTGTTATATAATACAGTTTAAAACATAAGGCAGCTATTTTATAGTACATTACATTACTCCACACATGGTTTGCCTTATGCTTTAACTCCTGCATCTTCTCCTGTTAGCTCCCCTAATAAAGAAATAAAGGGTCTGCGTATATCATTTAATGGGTGAATAATGTGTCCGAGGTCCGTAGCGTTCCCCAGGGGGGAAGGGGGCACTGCCCCCCCTGTGGGGAATCTGCCCCCACTCTTGGCCCCCCCTGAAAATTATGATTTAACATAGTCCATATCTATATCTAACAATTTTTAATATATGCTTGCCCCCTGAAAATAACAGTGCCCCCCTTTGCCCCCCTTAAAAAAAGCTGGCATACGCACTGCGCGAGGTCGGAAAAACTAATAATGGGCGAGTCGCAGCCGATCCCATAATTTGAAAGTTTTCTGCCGAGGATACATTATGAGCCCATAAATGATACTGCAACCCTATTTCTATCTATTACCTAACACGAGGGCTTGGTATTTAATAAGGAAATGCCAATGGGCGAACCATTAGTGCAGAATAATGGACAGTAAACCTGACCAATCAAAATGCGCATTTTCATAATGGCACAGAGGTAATAGAATACAAAATAAAGCATAATACAGCTATTTGATAGTACATTATATACATACACAATGGTGCCTTATGCTTTATTCCATATTATTAGCTATCTCAGGATATTGCTTACACAGACAGATGGCATTTCCTGGTCTTCAAAGCAGAACTTGTTAGGAAGACACAATAAACACATCAAATGTATATTTTGACCATTACTTTTCTTATACCTTTTAAATTTGGCAGTAAACACCAATGCATTTTTCCATACAACATATTGATCATGATTCAATTGTTTTTAGTAGTTATAACACTTTACCATCTGAGTATTGGCTAATATAGTTTCATTAGTTTCATGATTTTCTACCTGTATGCTTACAATAGTTATTCTTAAACACTTGTGTAGCTTCTTCCAATTTCATTGGTTACTGCCCGTGTTTATATGGGACATAATAGATACACGGCTTGAATTATTTTTTAGTTTATTTCGTGTGTGTATTGCTGCACTTTACTTCATACGCACATGTCTAATTTAAGTTGCGGATGTGCATTGGTGTTCAAGGATTCTTTTATTCTTTTAGTGGGTATTGAAATCATCCTTTGGTGACTTTTAGACCCTATATTGATGATAAAATATGTTCATATTATAAATATGTTTAAGAATGAGAAGAAAGGTATTGTTTTTAGCCTCTGTTGTGCATCTGTTGTGTAATATAAACACAGGCAAGTAGCACTATTTTTTGTACAGAACTCGGCTTGCGGCCTCGTTGCCCTACTTAAAATAATGCTATCGCCCATGTTTATGTTACATAACAGATACGTGACAATGGCTAAAAACAATAGCTTTATTTTCTAAACATTATATTCAAGATGAACAGATTAGATCTACCCCATTTTGCTATACCACTGTTTGTATCAGCTACTTTAGCCAGACCTCAAATATCCATTAAGCATGTTGATCAAAGGCAGAAGAAATAACATGCAGAGTTCTTTGAGGCTGTTACTTGGTACTGGTCTCAACTGGTCACATGTACATTGCTATATGATGCATTACTGGACTCATTTACTTGTGAAGAACATGGCTTAAAGGTGCACATCATATTCAGTATCACTGTCACCTACAACAAGCAAACAAGGTATATATTATTAGAAGTTAAATATCTCAAATTATAGGATATGACCCTTTTCAGTGGTTAATACTAATGATGCACCATATTGGTTCACTTTTTGCTGCATTTCCAATTCAGTACATTGCAGTGGCTCTTAAATGCCACCATTCTCACTGCAGTTCAAGTCATGGTATACATGGACATTGTATTAGCTAAAGTCCCTGCATGTGATGATAGTTTGTATTAACTCACAACAAATCCACTTGGTGTAGTGGCAATCTTGACAAGGAGGTTATGATGTCCACAACATTCTTACTAATGCTCATTACCAAACTCAGTTGAAGAGAAGGGGTAACAGCTAAATTGACCATTTGGTTGTGGAGTTCACAAGAAACAGATCACAAAATTAAAGTGGTGCATATCGGTCATCCATAAATTAAGGTGCCAATGATTTGGTGTCCCATTTACTATGTGGCATGTTGTTTATTTAGATTTGACAATTAATGTATCAACTAATTAATCAAATATGAACCATTTAACTCACTGCCTTTGAATTTCATGTATAAAAATACGGTGTCTTTCTCGTAAACAATTGACCACAAGCCCTATCACGGGAACAACAAATACTGAGTTAACTTGCAAGATCCCCCGGCGGGATCAAATATGCAAAAAGCTAATTAATATGCACATATAGTGATGACCAGTGAATGGGTAGTTACTTACATCCACCACTATTCACATACCCAATAAGTTTCGTCAATTTGGACCTGAGCTTTTTTTTTTATAGTGGGCCATGTCAGAGAGTCCGTATCATGGATACACGGGCCCGAACAGCTTGCTCAGCTGAATAAATCCTGACAACCACCACAAGGCCATTACCAATGACTTGATGATACGCTAAGGAGGATCTGCTGTCGCAATGCCTCCTGGCTTTTTAAGCCAGAGGGGATATAAATGGCTAAATATTGTGTCATTGGTTTTGATGTGCAAAAACCAACAAACTCAAACGTTATGGTATTATTTGTATGGTATTTTTTGTTATAATGAAACTTCTAATTCTAAGGCTTTTGTAATAATTAATCGACTGTTTTTGTATCTAGCTGATCATGTTATAATCGATCAATCATTGTTCCTCAGTGTAAACAAAACCCAAATTTTGGTGTCTGAACCCCCTTTTCAATGTTTACTAGGGAACTAATTGTTGTTCTGAAAAGTGAAAGTAAATGTCAAGCTAAAGTGGCATTTTAATTGGCTTGGCATACAAAAATCATTCTATATTTTGCGAATATTTGGTAAAGACAGTGCTCTAACCTTTCAAATTTGTCAATATCCTGTGGTTTCCTGTGGTTCCCTATGTAAACAAGATACCAAATGGTGTCCTGCTAACATTTGTGATTCAAAACAATTGTTTTAATATGAAGGCAGACCATTTTGTACTATAATATTATGCCAATAACCAAAATGTACTTACCCAGTATTAAAATTCTTTTAAACAATAAAAATTTGGTTTGGGTGGTCCCATTTACACAGTAACATAAATCTGAATGCAATTTTATTGCACTATTTTGAGTTTGTGAAGTATTTTTGACTCATTTGATTGTTATATTAATGAGTCAATGGTATCATCATATATTAGATCAAGAATAATTTTACAACCTCTCTTAAATGTGTTGTCCATTTTTTTTGCTTAAAATGTCACAAGTTAGCCCCATATATGCCTCACCACCATTTTCCAAAATAGCTATCTATTCCCCAAACTACCAGATAAGTTGTTAATATCATGGACCACCAATGCGAACACCAAAAGTGACGACACCTTGGCTATTCTCTATGTATTTTAACCCAAACCCACATTTATTGCTCCTCTAACAACCCTGGCTTGTTAGCTCAGTTGGCTGGAGGTTGCCGGTTCGAGTCCAGCCAAGTGCATGTGGGTTGTTTTTTTTCAACACTTGTGTGCACTGGCTATCTCCAGGAAAAGATTTATATAATATTGAATAGCTTTTTCGTATGGTACAAGAATATATTGCACGAGCTAGAAAAATATTGTACGAGTCGAAGACGAGTACAATATTTTTCTAGCGAGTGCAATATATTCTTGTATCATACAAAAAAGCCATTCAATATTATTATTATTATTTAAATATCAGGCTGACTCAACCCAAACCTTGCGTTGACAGTGTTGTAGTCCAACTGGCGAACGATACAGTGTTTCAATAACGACGTTCTTACTAAAATGCCCGGATGCGATACAATATTAAAAAGAATATTGTATTGCAGCTGGGCTTTTTTTACTTACCAAAAACTGTACAATACAATATTTTTTGCACCACTCGGAATCCTGATATAAATCATAATAATAAATTATTCAATGCATCAGATACTTCACATTGTTCATCAAAACAGCTGCATACTTGCGATGAATTAATGTATCATGTTCTCCCAAGTTGTAAAAATGATCAATGATTGGCCTTTCAAAAATAATCTCATGGAACCAAAGCTTTTTATTTTAATACAGTGAAATACACCCCTAAGTCTCCATGGGTGATAATGCATACAGAACAGTTAAATACATAATATAAATATGATACAATATATATATATAACTGTGTTTGATATTAGTAGGCATTAAACAACCGTGGTAATTTAAGCAATTTTATTGGTTCCTGCCCGGTTTCAATTGGCAATTTAGACGGGGTATTACATGCTGTGTATTAATATTATTTTGAGGTTAAAGGGGGATGACCCAATTTAAGTATACAAAGTTTTCATCTTGATAGAATGGCCTTCACCCCAAAAACCAATCTGTTAAGTTTTGCATTGATATTTCAACCCATTTTGATGTGAAAGCTAAAACATGATTTTGTAGTCGCATAGAGTACAGTGTAAAATTAATAATGGTCGACAAAAATGGGTCACATTTTCGCTAATAACACCTAAACCAAACATCCTTTGAGTAAAATAGTAGCTTTCTTCAGATACCAAAATTTGGACTACTTCCAGTACAATATGGGTTCTGGGGATGAGGCTATTAGCGATCGGATCATGGCCTATAATAGGCTGCATTTTGCTACATTTACACATGCCTGTTAACATTGAGTCTTGTTGCGTATGTTTGTTGCGTTCAACGGATTGTTCAATTTTTCTCACTGGGTGATGGCAGTCCATTATTGTTGTATTTAAGCAATAAGGATTGTGAAATTATGTTAAAGATTACCTTGAATTATAAAGCTGCTTAAGAGTGGCAGTAAAGGTATGATTTTAGGGAATCTGCACTCTGCAACAAATTGAAACCAGCAATACCATTATTTTTGCATGGAAGAACTCGGCCTCTGACCCTTTTCTTCCACTTAAAATAATGTGGCATCTCCTTTATTTCAATTTGTCATAAAGAGAGAGTACCAGTTCCCAAAATTATATCTTTATTCTCTAAATATAAATGGATTACATCTATTTTGCATTCTATTAGCTATAAATAACTACAAAAGTATGAAGGAGGATGTATATTTGTATGTCTTCCAGATAATAAGACACTTCACAATTATGATCAGCATCACATTTAAAATGTGATCAAAAGTATCCATTTAAAAGCCTAGCATTATGCAAGGGTATTTCTATTGTTTACAAGCATAAGGACATCACAGAGAAATCTAGATAAAAAAAAATCTTTTTAAAGCAAGCATTCAATTGGTTTCAGAATTAGCAAATTTAATACAATGGAAAAGCAATACTGTTAATGTATACTGTTAGAGAGAGAGAGAGCAATAGCCTCTGTTGCAATAGACCAGTTAACAGCAATGTTTGTAAACATGTTAGGGCCTGGTATCTTGAAAGAAGTCGGCCTGACTGTTACACACTGGGCAATTGTATCTGTTAGAGTTTTAATACTATGGGCCATAACATTCGGCAGGATGGATTCGGCAGGCAAAAAAGGGAACGTTAACATAGGATGTTAACTGGCCTATAGGCAGCCATATTAAGGGAAGCAAGCCACATTACATGACTACAATACATCCACCTGTTATTGAATTCCAGAGATGCCTGAAGTTGCTACAGGTGATCTATTATACTCTTGGTATTTCCACCGTAGGTCAAAGGAGATTTTATGTTAATCACCAAGTGTGACGTCGTATTGCATAGGATCTATAGTCTGCATATTATTAAGTACGGTACATGTGACTTGTCACATAAAAGCTGCAAGCTGCTGTTAAAAACAATATCAAGATAATAAACTCTTATAGGAAGCCAGTGAATTTTAAACAAGAAATGGATGAAATTTGATTAGAGAACAAATATATCAAAGCTTGAAAACATTCCGTCAAGGTTCTTGCCAGCTAACTTGTTCCTTGCAATGTGACCTGTCATGTCTTTTCTTATACTACAAACCTGGTAATACAATTAATCATAGAGTTCATATACCTGACAATGCCTACAACTATACTTTTACTTTTGATTTGTTGAGTGGTCGGCATCCAAAGCCCACAACTGTCTATTTCCATTTCTTCTACTACAGATAATGGAACCAAAATGTGAAACAGGTGATTTAAAGGGATAAGCAGCGATAATGCGAGAGAAAAGTTTATATTAGCTAAACTACTTTAGGGGGAAAATCGCAAAATAGACCATTTCCAAAAATTTTTAATTCGGTCTCCTGCAAATTTACATTCAGTGATTGCAACTCAAAATGTACACTAACTAGCTAATTATGATGCCACCTACAGAAAATTACACAACGACAATAAATGTATGTGTCTGAGGTCAAACTGTACAGGTCAATCTGTCTGTTTGGCTCATTAAAGGACACAACACAAGATAGACCTCTCTGTAATCAATCAAAATTGTGCTTCTATCTTTCTGTTAACCATAGGGATGCCACCTGTATTATACCGTATCTCTGATTGCTCATTTCCAATATTACCTTCCAAGTAACCAATCAAATTAGTGCTTAGATGCCGATAGGCAGGTATTACCCAAGGGGTACTTGGGTTAATCGTTTGGAACCACCATGCAATATCCCAGTGACTCATTCAGTAATGGTAAGAGCTGCTTTAATCCACTGGTTAATCTGATATTTTTCCTAAGATTTCTCCGAGCTAATATCACCAGGTTTATAGTACAACATTAGTCATGTTAGAAGGTACTAGCTGTTATATTAGCTTTCCCTCTATACCCACTCACATATATAGCTATAGCTGTACTCAGATGCTGGTCTCCGAGCACTCACTCTCTGCTCTAGGCCTACCAATCACCAATGAGGATCTTGCCATACCACTAATTTGCTCCACACCATCTGCAGTAATGCCTTCTAGAGTCTCACCTGCACCTTCAGAACTGCTGTCTCTCTTGTCTTCTTTTTCCTTGCTATTGTTAAGTCTCTCTATTGTATGTGTCAATAGATCTTCGTTCTCTGTTTTCCAGGACTGTACTGTGTCATGGTTGATAGGCCCTTGAAAAATTTGTTCTAATTTGTTGAGTGCATCCTTTCGATCCTGGAAGGCAGAAGGAAAACAAATAACCAAATAAAATACTTGTAGCAATGGTATTAAAACAAACATGTCAGTCCAATTTACCAGCACAGCACTTCAAGTGTCACCCAAATCCAAAAATCTACCCAAGTTACTCAAAATCAACCTACAGTACAGAGTGAATAAAAAAATTGTGCATGAAAAAAACACAAAATTTGACCCTGACCTGTTACTCAACTGTGACGCAGTTGTTTTCATGATCTGCATATTTTTGACTTTCAATGCTGAAAAAATGACATAATTTGGTGAGGAAATGAGGTAGATATGAAAGATTTTCACAGCTGATCCAGAAGATTTGTCACCATATTCAGACAAAATAATGGAACTGAAACCAAGCTTAACTGTGTAAATCCCATTAGAATGGGGTAAAAATGGATCAGCCGCGAAAATCTTTCATATCTACATCATTTCTTCACCAAATTCCTTCATTTTTTCAGCATAGAAAGTCAAAAATATGCAGATCATGAAAACATCAAATGCGTCACAGTTGAGTAAAGAGGTCAGGGTCAAATTTTTGTATTTTTCATCACAATTGTGGTTAGAGGGAAATAAGGCACACTATTTTTCTGAAGTGCTGGTTATGAGCTTATCTCTCCAAACCCAAAGGGTGAGGAGGAGCAAAAAGCCTGTAGCCAGTACCAATTTTGTAATTTCTGATCAAAAGTTTTGATTAAAAGTGGACTTTTGCTTATGTGCAAGCTATTGGTGAAATTCCTCCTGAAAGACTGGAATATGGATTTTTCCATTTAACACTCATACAAGTTGCATACAAGATGCTTTTTTGTGGTAGACTGGCAGCAATTTGGGGAGGCAAAATAATAAGTCAAATTGGGCTACAAAATCATGGCCAACCATCAAAGCATCCTTTTACTCAACTTTTCTGTACAATGTAGTACAAAGTATAAATTAATGTATTACAATTTAGAAGTCCGAGCCCTCAGAGATACATCCAAGCACTCTACTAGCGGTATCCCTCAAATCTGACCAGGACGGCTTGGGGCAATCAGGGGTTATCACCCTACTATTTTTTCAAAACTGATAAAAGATATAGATGTGCGGGCATGACTCTCTGTACATGGGACCGACGACTTTAAGTCCACTCTGAAGGATGGGATATCCCCATGGTTCATTTGCCCAAGTCCAAATGAACCACAGGGAGAGCGGAACTCTAGCTTTAATCAATAGTTCTTATACTAATCCTGAATTTAGTACCTGAGCCCAGCTAGTGGCCCTACTGGAGTTTGAACTGGGGACCTCCTGCACCAAAGGCGATATCCTAACCAGTGGGTCATGCTCTCCCTGATAAAGTTAGTTTACAATAAACGATTACAATACTTGACTGTCTGGACAACATTAAAGACACTATCAGTGATTTATCCGAAAGAATTAAAATATTTGAAACTTGCAGGAATAGCCTAAAAGTGAAGGATAAGACTGAAGAATTGTCATAAGTTACTATTTCCAACCGAAGAATTGACAAAAATGGAAGAAAACGGCAGGGTTCAAAGATACAAATCTCCATTCAATACGTGTTGTAGTAAGTGCGCGTTCGGACACTAATGACTAAAATATCCGATTTTGTCCTTATTAGGTTGCTTCTGGTCCTACAATTTGCAGGGTATGTTAGTATACTTGTTACAGACATGCAACTATTTGATTTTTGATGATTTTTCCGATTTTCTGACTTAGCAAATCACTGATAGTGTCTTTAATAGTTCAAAATAACTAAATGGTACCTAATGATTACTCTATGGTAAGGATGCTCTTCTCTATGCGCTCAAGTTGTAATATTTCTATACCAATTTTCCAAGAAAAGTGAACCAATTTATGTACCAATGGCCCCCCTATTTTGAAATAAAACTTGACTCTTAACCTACATTTACTACCACAATTCTTTATTTTAATCATTTTTGTGTTATAACAAATACTATAAATTTAGGCAATTTGGCAGAGGGCAAAAATTTACTAAACCTTGACAATGAAAAGAGGGTTATTGATATGCCAGAAGGTTGATTTTGCTAACCATATCTGCATTGAAGCTTGATTTATACTTGTATATCTTTGAGCATAACATCGACGTTTAGGGTAGTACTTCTGGTGATGAGCACCAACCAAACTTGGTACTCTGCTCAAGCATAGGTTTAGTTGATGCTCATGATATCTGATAATTTCTACTCAGTATTGGCAAAGTGTTGATGCTTGCTTAGACACACAAGTATAAAACCAACTAAAAAGTACCCTTATAGGCACCTGTGCACCCACAAATGACACAAATCAATTACATTTGGAATAGTTATATATTTGTTACAGTTTATTAGTTGCCTAAAACATTTCCCCCAAATTAAGTTACTATATAAAACATGGAATGTTTTGGTTTATTAAAAAGAATCTAACTGCTGTTAGATTAAAGGAAATATGTCATGATTCTGAATATTGGAAAATTTGGTATGGATGGACAGCTTAAGTAACGTAGGAGTACATAAAATACAAAATAAGTTGAAAATTGTTCCCCAATTGTGGAGTATTTTGCCCTTTTAATTTTCCGACCAATAGCTTACTCGAAAAAAACGCTTCCGCCAAATCCCAACATCGCAGGCAAATGGTGACGTCAAAGTGATGACCATTCATAATTTCGGCGTTGGGACTCATTCATATCGCCAGTGTTGCCACTTCAATAATAATTAAAACACAATGAAATTGTAAACAAAATATGTCCCTTCTGTAATTATTTTCAATTTTTTTTTTTATTAGTACTGTCATTTATCCCATCATATTAACAGTGTCAGACATTAACACTCGAGTCAACACGATGTTTTGTCTATCACTGTGACGTCCCGAGGAGAGCAAAATTTGAGCGCGTTGAACAATGAAGCCGTGGCGAAAAATCCGTCCGTTTTCTTTGTATGTCAAAAAAGCAAAAATTTAAAATGCCTCTA
Source organism: Ophioderma brevispina (assembly GCA_023653785.1). Taxonomy (NCBI): domain Eukaryota; kingdom Metazoa; phylum Echinodermata; class Ophiuroidea; order Amphilepidida; family Ophiodermatidae; genus Ophioderma; species Ophioderma brevispina. Next base: position 2,681 of record JAMKCH010081077.1, on the reverse strand, counting down.
TTTGTTTAATTTTACATCAAATTGTCTTATTTTTCGGGAATTGTGATGTAATGTTACATATATTTATGAATGTAAGTGTCAAACTGAGCTGACAAATCTCTGACATATTACTTTAATAATTATACAAGATTAATTAAAGACACACCTGCTGCATATCCTACGTAACAATACACACATACCACTTACACATGGATGTGTGTGGGATAGGTGTGCGGCAGTGCGTGCTGGCCAGGTATGGGTATCCCTCCTCTACAGACTCTCTCTCTCTCCTCTCTCGCTCTTTTCTTTTAATTCCAGTGAACCAATTCAAAAGTGGCTTATTCAATACTAATTCACCCACAGTTAACCGTTTTAACTAGGTTCAACAGTTAGATTTTAAACAGTTTAAAATCTGGAATTTAATTTAAAAAAAAAAACCCAACAGGTTCCACAGAATGCATGTGTTGGTCTGCCTCGCGGTTTGTGGGAAAGGGTCACATGATGTGACAAGCAATAGACATATGCACAAGTCAACTGAGTGACCATTGGAAGAAACATAAGAACTGAACATGTACTATTGAAACATTAGGACCTATATGGGGTTGAAGTATGTGGGATAAGGGACAATAATATACTTATATATGGGTCACAAGGTCACAGGGGGTCAACCACCTGCGAACATTACCAAAGGACCAATTGTATCAAAGAGAGTGTAAAGAAAATGACATATGTGGAATACACCAAGCAATTATCATAATTCTGACCATTTTGGGGAAAGACCTCAGGATGAACTTTGAGCCCACTTGTGAGAAAGGTCTATGGATACTACCCAAGGACCATTACTTTGCAAGTGGCAAAAAATGTGTGCCTGTATGTGGAAACAGCGGCCAGTTATGTTCAGGGTGTAACATTTTGACCACCGACCAATGACTTATAAAGATAGACAAGCGGATTCTCCACAAACGGCGTAACCAACATCAAGTGCCCAAAAGTATTATAAGACATAACGCACTTCATTCAACATGGTTGTGGCACCACCAATTTTTTTTTTTGGTTACACCGTATCGTCTTATTTGGAATCCTTATGCATATTTATGAGCACGATATTTTACGTTCGTCACACTAGCGAGTGAAAACACAATCAACACTGATGCCCATGCTCTCACTCGGACTTTCAAATATCTCTTTTCCTAGAAAATTACGGGGTCCTCGGGAGACTTTTTGTGCAGTAGGAATGCAGGAATCTTTTAAATGCATTTTTCTTCTTCTTCCATCGATTGGTTTCGCACTAATTATTGGGCAGAACATAGCCGATCAGACAATGGAATACTGGGGAAATGGCAACACTGATACATAAGCGTGACGCACAGATTTGTATGTGCTGTGCTTGTGCAGGTAACGCGACGACTCGCGGCTGGTTGCGCAACAACAAGGATGCGGCTCAGGTGTGAGGAAAACTGTTTACGGGCTTGGGCATTCCATAATACACGCGATTCTCCTCTTGGTTTTAATATCCTAAGCTCACTGCCACAGACACACACACACACACAGATCACGATCCAACTACCAAAGTGACCCCCGTAAGACCATGCAGATCCTTGTTACTAGTGGAGCAATGACCAGGGCATGGCAAAGTTCCCCTCTGGCTCGAAAAGCGGACGATATGGACAAATCATGCGTTTTCTCCCTCTTCTTTGGGGACTTTGATCGATTTCAGCCTAATTTAGGCAACACTAAAAGAAATTTGGCATTTTCATGCACTATGCACGCACTTTGTTAAGTTCACACTTAATTTGAGCAAATCACCAAGACGACTAACAAATTCGCGTCCCTTTGGCTGGGATGAATTTGGGAAATTTTGTCCCTTGTTCGACTGCCTCAGTACCCTACCCACTGCTGTTTAACTTGTGCCCACTACTATGCAATCACATACAAACATCACAAAAATAAGGCCTATTAACACTTAATGCCAATTTTCAACAATCGGAACACTGGGTTAAGTTTTTATCCCAGGATGCTGCTTGATGCTCAGTGGCAAGACCGCTTGCAGGATGGAGCTGTGAAAGTCAAGCGGCGCTATCGCCTGGAACTACATCATGAGTGGCACCGCCTCCAAAGATTTTTGACTTCCAGTTACCTTAGAGCGATTTGCTACTTTGGGCAGAGTGGCAGCATGAGCGGCAGAAGATTTAATTTATTGGCTTGACGGCTTTGCCGCTTAGGTTCACCAACCGCTAGCGATTCTACATGATTGTGTATTTGACGTAATTTCATCATGAAATGCCTTCATGACCCTATGTACCACCATTACAGAGGGTTTGTACCCTCTGTAACTAAATCAGTACTATACAACTATACTTTTTAATCCTTCTATCGGGAGGCCCGTGCTTCGCGTGGGCTCCCGCAGTTGAGTTGTGGAACGATCACTGAAACTGAAGCTCCACTGAGAAGTGACACACTATGGGCGAGACCACCACATAACCCCGTAGTGAAATACACACGGTGAATTGGGACAACTCCCGTAATTTCCACATATCCTGCTTCCCCGACATCGTTTTGCACTATAACCAGGATAACCTATTTCTTGCTATAACGCGCCTGTTATTTGCTTGCCGCATATAGCATCTCGCACGTTATCTGCCATCGATATAGCTCTCATGTCGTCCGCCTGTCACAACGCGCAATGCGTACCCACTAGTTAG